>JAODJU010004557.1:0-10567 GCA_026776725.1 Gnathonemus echidnorhynchus
TAAAAAGGAGAGGGGGGGCAGTTCCGTATTGATGTCTATAGATTTACAATGGCGTGTCATAAAAGTTCCTGTTGGTGGCCAGGTGTTCCAGTACGTTTGTCCATATAGTATACACAGGGCTGGTGTGCGACTCTGTGGGTTAGGACTTTGATCCTGTGATCAGAAGGTTGTTTGTTCACATCCCTGCTTGGGTTCTTCAGCAAGATCCATAATCCCAGTTGCTCCAGATACTAGCTGGCCCTGCTTTCTCAGCTGTACAATCACCTTGGTTAAAACGACTGCTAAATAATCGTGAATCTAACTGATGTGCGACCACCTGCTTCCAGAGCTCACTGACCTGCGGGCAGGACCCATGCTGCATTCCTGGGTAGGTTTTAAAGTGCAGATTGGCCGGGTTGAGGAAGCTCTTCAGCTTCTCCACGGTCAGACAGCCGAAGACGAGCGGCACCAGCATGTCAGCCTCCCCGTGGCACTGGAGGATCTGCGTGTCCTTGTTGGCGCTGCCCGTCGCACCCTGCATGAGGTTAGAAGCGGGTCAGCACTTGGTGCCTGTCACCGTAAGGTTGCCGATTCAAATCCCAAAGTCGGCCAAGGGATTTCATAATTGGGCCCTTGAGCAAGACGCTTAACCCCATTTGCTGCTGGGACTGGCTGACCCTGCTTTCAGCTGTGCGTCGCTTTGGATAAAAGAGTGTCAAATAAATAAAAGTGTAAATGTTTTTGAGCGGAGAATCATGCTTCAATTCTCTGAAATGTGTGACACTAATCGCGCTTTTCCACTGCCACCAGGAATCGAGCCGTACTGCGAACTGGCAGCTTTCCATTGTAGCGCATGTAAGCCGTAGCGGCGCGACACGGCCCTGCTTACTTGCAGGCGGAAAGTGTGACCAAACCGAGCGGGCTGCGTTGGCAGCGTCTGATTGGTTAAAATGAACGGCAATATTGATGTTCAGCTCATGAATTATCTGAAACAAAAAGGGCATATTCTATATATTATTACGATGTATTAATGCATTCTCGATAACTCGGAAACTGAAAATTTCCAACCTCCTCCTTAAACAAGTACTATAGAACAGCTCAAGGGAATGGATTCGTAATGCAAATTCACACAAATGAATGTTATGTTAGCATTAAATGCTAGCTGAATTAACATGACGATTCTCACAGACGTGCTAGCAGAAATTAGCACATAGTAAATCATGGCATACACAGTAAATAAGTTCCTCTTCGGTTTTACGTCACTGTCTGTCTCCAAACCCAGCATCGCCTTTACCGAGCCGAGTCGACCTGTCTGCAGTGGAAAACCAAAATGAGCTAGAACCCCCCCCCCCCGGTAACTAGTCGCTCTTCGCAGTACGCGTCAGATCAAGTATGCCAGGGAAAAAGCACGTTAACAGTTAACAGGGAATGCATTCATTCCCAGCAGCTGTGGCAATCTGCATGAATCTGCAACGGGGGGGTGGTTGGGGGTGGGAGAGGGTCTCCAATCTTTCACAGGTTTTTAACATATCATTTCAGATACAACGATGCAACGCATTTATATACAGTGAAACAGTAATGATTATTCAGTGAAGTCATCCTGATCCGTGGTTCCCCCAAGGCTCAAGCCCGAGCCCTGACAGGTCACCTTAACGGAAACGGTTGATGATGACATGCGTGCGGGCGGGGCCAGGCTGTGTGGGCGGGGCCAGGCCGTGTGGGCGGGGCCAGGCCGTGTGGGCGGGGCCAGGCCGTGTGGCCATCACTGAGCGTGAGCGGAGTACCTGCGGGAAGGAGCCACGCAGAGGAAGCCAGCAGCTGAGCGCCACCACGCCAGCCAGCTTCTGCTGGGACGTCAGAGCCGTGTAGAGGGACAGCGCCCCCCCCTGCCCGCACACAGAAACACACAGAACAAAAGGCAGCACACTTGTAAATAACTACAGTACATCTCTCTGTGGTACATTGCTAATTAGCTAGGAACGATTCTCCAAATGTATCCAAAAATGGTAATATTTCCCAAAACAGATTTTTTGCTAAAATTTTGAAAGTTAATAAAAATAATAATATATTTCAACCTAAATTAATGAAGTATCACAGAACATGAATAAACTATTAGAAGGTCCAATCCCGGAATCTACTAGAATTTTCCAGAACCCCACGAGCACTATGCCTAGCCAGCATTTACACAGTATGCATTAGTACTTTCCACGCCGTCACTTATCAGCCCTGATATGAGTCACTCATCCCTGCTGTGCACCCAGACACTTCAATGGTTCTGCTTCATCACCCTCATCATCCTCCAACCACAAAACATTTAGCTATCGGACTCCGGCGTAATTGATCCTCGTTAAGCAATCGGGTGGCCGGACACGTCACACAGGAAACTCACAAGCAAAATGCGTCTCATTCTAAAAACTCTTAAATACTTTTAAATGCAAGATAATTGCTTTATTTTAAAACCATTGGATACAAATGGCCATTCAACACAAAGCTTGTAGTATCCATACTGTTGATGTACTACTAATATAAACCCTGTACAAAACAAAGATTATTTCTGTGTATGTCCTGGATAGAGCCGGAAGACACATCATCCTTTATTGCTGAATGCATCTCAGTTAAGTTGTACAGTGTGGTTTAATATTTAATACTTCCCCCATCAGTGAATAAAGCCTGAGGCTTTTATTTGTGGGTGAGGCATTCAGCTTGGCATAAATTCTCAGACCTCAGATGTTATACATGAGCTGACAGCATGCCCAGCTTCTCCTTCCTCTTGATGAGGCAGAGGAACTAGCGGGCGAGGAAGCCCGGCTCTGAGATAGACTGTACCTGCGAGAATCCGCCCAGGATTATCCGGTGGGCAGGGATGCCGTTCTTAACCTCCTGGTCTATCAGCGACTTTACTGCAAAAGCACACAGATCGCAGTGAGAATATATTCTAGGGCAGTGTTTCTCAAACCCGCCCTTGGGGAGCCCCAGACATCCACATTTCTGCTCCCTCCCAGGTCCCAGCACACTTGTACCTGGCATTCAGAGTTCCTGATTGGTTGGGAACTTTGCAGGAGCAGAGATGTGGACTCTCTGGGGGCCCCCAGGCCTGGGTTGAGAAACTCTGTTCTAGGTTGAATGTCTGATAAAAGTCAGGCAAACAAATATGCTTTAATTTACACTTAAACCATTCTGCTGACATTGCCTCAAAAAGATCAATCATAAACTGGCGATTTCATTAAGTTCTACGGTTTTGAGAAAAATTTTGTGAACCCCCTTGGAAATAGGATTTCAGCATTACTGGCCTCCAAAACGTGATCAGGTCATCATAATAAAGAAAGTGTTTTTTAACAAACACCAACAATATTTTATATTTCTACCAAGAAGCATTGTTATTTTTTAATCTATTATCTGTAATTGGACCAAATTAATAAAAATTCCTTATTAAACTCATTTGAACTGTTCAGTGTGTCACAGTCATGTTTTGTTACATATGTGCGTGAACAACATGCAGCCAATCAGATCAGAGCTCCAAGGATCACATGACCTACACTTACGTCACAATCATGGCGCATGGGATAAACCTACTGTTTTCTGCTGCTTGTTTAATGCCTGATTCATCTTCTTCTGCATCTGGACTAAGACCAATTATATCAAACCTTCAAAGAAGAAAGAAGACACTTTTCATGCACAGAGTACACAATGCAGTGTTGGAAAGGTACTTTAAGCAAAATACCCAATTTTTGTAACCTCTGAAAGTGACTGAGATCCCAGGGATAAACGTAAAACCCAATATTTGCTGCCCATCCCTTCAATATGCAATTGATAACCAAATGAGACGCTCTCTAAACTGGCCGGTATCTACAGTTTAACAAGCAGAGCATTTCGC
The DNA here is from genome assembly GCA_026776725.1 of Gnathonemus echidnorhynchus. Taxonomy (NCBI): domain Eukaryota; kingdom Metazoa; phylum Chordata; class Actinopteri; order Osteoglossiformes; family Mormyridae; genus Gnathonemus; species Gnathonemus echidnorhynchus. Next base: position 3,854 of record JAODJU010004557.1, read on the forward strand.
CCACAATGCAAAGGTAATGGGTCCATATCTCAGGGAAGAACACACATAAATTGTAACCTTTCCCTCTATTGTAAGTTGACGGGATAAAAGTGTCGGGATAATAGGAAAAAAATGTTACTTTTAAGAAATAAATCACTTGTTAATGTCACTTGGAAGCAGGCAGATTAATCACAGGCTCGCCGAAACGGTGTGTATTCTAGAAGATACTAAGGAATGAGCTTACCAAGAAGGCATCGTCATCTTCATGTTCAACGTGACTGGCATAAGTGGCCTACAGCAATTTTCATAACAAAATAACAGTAACATTAAAACATAGTGGAGTATGGTGAAAGAGAGATCATGTCATTCATGTAGAAGACTTCCTAGATGTTCATATATCTCAAATGATCCAAAGAGATATCTCCTGAATCACCTTAACTTACTTCACAGGCAGCAAAGAACCTCACACTCAGATTGCAATCAGAAATGCCATTAACTATAGTGGTTCTGACTAACGCACATTGACTGCAAGAGTTTGAACTCTGTCCCAGGGTGCTTTTTGGATCCACTGACTTGCCGTATATACTGATATCATCTGGGCGTCACCAAAAAAACTGAAGTGAGGGCGATATTTAAACAGGACTTACGCATGGGGGCAAATGTATTTGACGTGGGGGGTCCTGATTCCAGCAAAAGCCTCCGCCCATCCATGCCTGGCGGATGGGAATTGGGTTTGGGTGAAACATGATTACAGAAAACGAACATTCCTCCTGTAAAGGGTGCTAAAATTCAAATGAAGTAAAGACATTACGAATAGAGACAAGTCTGGATGGAGAGGTAATACACCTACCCAGTATCTCCAAGTCCATGGAGAAATATTACCTGCAGAAAAAAATTTACAAAAGTAATGCATCCATATTTAAATCTGTATGTTCTTCATTTAATTTGAACAGGAATTTGGGGTCTGTTTATACATCCAGCAGCAGATAATGCAAAAGCTGGCTGGCAATCAACAAAGAACCAATAAACCGGATGCAATATTACAGTTGCAACTTTCCAAGCAGTACTTTCACAATAAACTTGATGCCGCAGTCGAAAAAACCACCAACACAAAACTACTTTAATACAGCATCTGGCGGCACCCAATGACCATTTTTAACCGCATTTTAGTTTTGCAATCCAATGTAACCTCATAAATATTTTTAAAATCGTAACATTATTGTGAGAAACATTACAACATCATTTGAAGCAAAAATTGCTTCTGATGTATCGGTACGCCGGAAGCTAGGGCGATCAGCGAGTCAATATTTAGTGCAAGTTAATACCCGCCCCCCCTCCTCCTACTCCTCCACCCCCGTCCTGCGCAAACCATCACCGACGCTTGGTGCACCGACTTACCGCCGCGGTGGCTTTCCGAGCGGCCGGTACGATGGCAGGAAGCGGCGCTGACATGTTGTTACCGCACATACAACACGCTGGAGGCTGACATCCAACAAGAGAAATACCGATATATGACAGCGGATGAAGGGAACCTGGACACCTTATTCCTCTTTCCTTTTACGTCCGATCTCTGTTACTGTACATTGGCCGACAGATTCCTTCATATATCGCCGCCTGGTTTGTCGCTTAATGTGCAAGGATCAGACAGCCGACTGCCCGTCCGTGCTGCCCGTACCGCGCTGTCAGGTTTAAGGTAAAAGAGGAGGCGTCCGTAACAAGCCCGACGCGAGCTGCTTATGGCCACTGACACGGTTTTTCGGAAATCCCGCCTCCGCCGCGCATCGATTGGGTAACGGATTTCCCTCTGTGGGAATCCGGCCTATCGTTTGGTGAATCAGACTGTCAATCAAATCCCAGCCGAATACTCTCAGTTAGTTTGTAACCGCTCTTTAAATACAGTACATGTGTGAACTGTTTAAGACCTTGAATTGTGTAGGTCAAATTCAGAAAGACTCAGGTTGCACTACTGGGTTTCTGGACTACCTCATACTATGTATGCGTATATTTGAATCTGCGTGCTGTAATGGGAATATACCGCATGTCCCCGGGAACTGCGGTGAGCTAATTAAATCTAATTAACTGGGTCTATACATCACGGCCGTGAAGGGAAGAGGCCACGGCGGACGCGACCCAATCAGGAGCGAAACTGTAAAACACGTCCCTACTGTACAAAGTCCCTCTGGATGTGTTAATGTCTCTGGATATTACCATTTCCAGACACATTATTAAGTCAAAATCCAAATAGTATGGAAACTTAGCTATCGATAAATTAGACTGGAATAATCATTAATTGTTTAATTGTGACGTTAACCGGTTAGTCTCTCAGTATGCTGAAATATGGTTTTTTACGTTACTTGACTTAAATTTGAATTACATTACTTAAAATGATTGAAGCAGCAACGACGGACAGCAGCTGTTTCATTATGTATTATGTTTTATGGGTGTCTCCCTGGAAATTGACTGAATGATTAAACTTGTCCAGCAGACATACGCATCATGTAAAGTCGCTTACTTTTTCTGTGCGCTATAAACAATGTGGTAATTGCGAGTTAAGAATAATACAGTGCGAAATAAAGACCTTCCCAGAATTAATTGATCTTTTTTGTACTATCGTACTGTAGTGTATACTGTAACACGACTTCCGTGTCGTCACTGCCGTAAAGTGAAACTTCCGGTCGATGCCGCATGGCTAGGCGCTGTTTTTACGACACTTGTCCTTGGTTATTGCAGTAGCATAATACTACGAAATAAACTGCTTCATCCTCAGCTATGTCTGCGTCAAAGACAACGGGAGGAAAAGCAATTGACATTTTAAGAAATCTTCCTCGAATAAGTCTAGCAAATCTCAGGCCAAACCCCGGAGCCCGGAAAACTGTAAGTTTGCGGGAGTCTGCTACCTGCTGACCTCGGAAAGGTTCTTCAGATGCCTGGAGCTACTGCTTTTTGGGGACTGATTAGAATAAAAGGGCAGTCAGATGTTTAGATCGTTACATTAATTTGTTGTGCATGGCTCTCTTTCATTGTTGATATAACGTGAACTGGCTTCTGTACCTTTCAATGTATGGCTGAGATAGATTTTGCTGCCCTTTAGTAAGTAAATATTATATGAAACATAAAAAGACAATTTAATAAGTAGTGGGGAGGGGAATTTATCTTGCAATGACTGGTTTTTGTAATCTAAGTTTATATTTTCTTACATTGTTTTTAGATAGTGTGTATTGCCATAGCAGTACAATGTTAACTATATATTGAAACAATATATTTTGTTCTTTTTTTAACGTATTCTATTCAGATGTCAGTTTGGGTCGTATTTTACTTGGGCCTATCCCCGAGTATACATTTAATAAAAATAGATTTATTAATCTTTCATTAATTAGGGTTAAATCAGGCGGATCGATTGCCTTCAATAAGCACCGCCTCTCTTTTTGGCATTGTGAAAACGTATGCTTCCAGCTGCTGCTGTGCATAAGCCGAACATTGTAACGTTAAAAATGTTTTAAATAGTGAACATAAAAGTGTAGCGTTCGATAAAAGCACATTTTGTAGGAAAGGCGGCGTGGAAGAGGCGCGCACGGAGGAAGCAAAAGCGGTCGCGGCCACAAGGGGGAGCGCCAGCGCGGAAATCGACCGCGCCTGGGCTTCGAGGGGGGACAGACGCCCTTTTACCTCGCTATCCCAAAATATGGATACAACGAAGGCCATAGGTACCTGAGCAAAAGCCTCTTTCTGTGACGTTAATAATCTTTGGGTTTATTTTATTAGTGCTTTAAAGTATTATTTATTAGCAGGTGAAGTCTCCCATCCTGCTTAATTGTATTTTCTAGTCTGAGACCACAATACCAGCCATTGAGCCTCAGAAGACTTCAGTACTTGATAGATCTGGGTAGAGTGGACACCTCCCAGCCCATCGACCTCACCCAGTTGGTAAACGGCAGAGGTGTGACCGTGCAGCCTCTGAAGAGGGACTATGGAGTCCAGCTGGTGGAGGAGGTGAGGAACTCTCAATGTATATGCAGATATATGGTACTGTTCATAATGGTTATGTATCACAGGTACATAGTACGGTATGGTAATGGCTACAAAGACTAAAATGGGCTTTCTCTGCTATTTTAATATATAATCTGAATGTTGCATTGATGGATGTTGGATTATTAGTAATGAGCAATAATAAAGATGTCCTCTAGGTGGCAGTATTTAATCATACTTCAGCGATATCCACCCCTAGGTGGTCTGCTTGGCACTTTTTTTCCATTCCTCCTCTTCACTGCCTGGAATGGCTCTGACGTTGTCTTGTCATGTGAAAGGTTCTTCAGAAAATGTACTCTGTATAATTTTTGCGTGTGGTTTCAAGGGTGCTGACACCTTTTCGGCAAAGATCAACATCGAGGTCCAGAGGGCTACCGAGGGAGCGGTAGCGGCTATCGAGCGGAACGGGGGAGTCATTACGACGGGATTTTACGATTTCAGGAGTCTCAGTGAGTGTCCAATGGGTGCCTCAAGCAGCATGAATTCCCACGCTAATGTTGAAGCCTCGATGCTAACTCCTATTGAACTTGGTGTGTGTTCATCGTTTCCGTATCACAGCGATCCTGTGCAAGCCTGTGCCGTTTTTCCTGTCTGGCCAACCAATTCCCAAGAGGATGCTTCCTGGAGAAGACATGGTCAGATATTACACCGGTGCAGAAAACCGTGGCTACCTGGCCGATCCAGAGAAGGTGGAGCGGGCCAGGCAAGAACTGGCCCGGAAGTATGGCTACGTTCTGCCGGACATCACCAAAGACGAGCTTTTCCAGATGCTCTCCATGAGGAAGGACCGTCGGCAGATCTTCTTTGGACTCGCTCCCGGTTGGGTCGTCAACATGGCCGAACGGAAGATCCTCAAGCCGTCCGAGGAGAAGCTGCTCCGGTATTATGGCTCGTAGTGGAACTGGAGCCGTTAATGAGGATGATCGTGGGGTGTAATTACACTGTAAACCACGTGTCCCGGAATCGCATTTCAGCTACTGCGTCGAACTGTCATTGCCAGCTGGAGGAAATGCTTTGTTGGTGTAGCCGTTATCCAGAATTAATAAGTTATGCAATTAAATTGATATAAGTAACAATAATAATTGGTAGGTTTAATGTGATTTGCAGCACTTTGGGGTGGGAGGTGAGTTTTTGGTACAGGCAGTGGGGAGACGGACATGAGATCTGTGGCTTGTCTTTGATTTGGTCGTATCATGTGTTAGATATTTCCCATTGGCCCTGGCTGTGCTATTGAGCATCGTAGCCAATGACAATTCACTCCCTGTTCGGTCGCCACAGAGACGGAAGGAACAGGACTCGCCGCAGGTGAAAGGGAAGTGAGGCAAGGCGAGTGATCCCGACTGAAAACAGGAAACAGATGCCTTATGGGGGGCTCCACGCGTCTGAGCCATCAGGGGGCGAACGTGGGATTAGTCATTAGCAGCTGCATCCTGGCTGGGGCCTCGGGTTCAGTCAGGGGCCCAGGAACGCCAGCCTGCCAGATTACCCCCTGAAATCCGGATCAGATACCAGGCATTTTTTATTTCTCTGAGCACAATGATAAAAAAATGCTAGGAATGTTTAGTGTTGGCACTAGGGGAGGCGGGAGAGGAGCCATACCTGCTGTTTTGAGAGAGATTGTCAGACCATTCTTGGAATTCCATACTGCGTCCCGACTGGATAAGGTCTGACGTTGGATAAATGCCGTAAATTTCTTGATTGGGCGACACTCTAGACTGACCCATCTCTTACTTTTTATTTTCAAGGTTCCACGTTCCCCATAATCATCTTTCGAAAACAGTGTTTACCTAATGCTGTGGACATGTTTGCTTGTCAGCCACCATTTAACCTGCAACTTTGTTGTGGGGCAAGTGGAAAATAAAAGAACTTAAAAGTGCCGTGTCTGTGTTTCTGTGTGTTAAGGCCAGATTAAAAGCATCTCAGGAGACCAGGAGGACTTCCCTCAATAAATGTCTGTCAGCCATTATAAACAAAGAAACAAACAAATAGGTATTTGTGGATTGCTTTAAACCTTGGTGAATAATTAAGGTAGCGATTATCTGATATTCGCTGTTATTCCCGACAATAACTTGCCATTTATTACATTCTGTATGACATTAATTGCACGGGGCATAGATTATTTCTATTGTATTCGTTTTCTCAAGGGTTTTCCTTAAATGTTAAATGGATAATATGTTTGAGCTGCACTACAGGTCTGTCTGCTCCCGATAAAATGAAAGTGTTGAAACGTTACTTGCAAAACCTACACAGAGTAATGCAATTACCCCTGTTTAAGGATAGAATGAAGCACTCAGAAAATGAATTGTATGCTCCTCCTGCGCTGTTTTTATATATATATATATATATATAAAAATAAAAGAAATGGGGTACGCTTATACTTGGTGAACTTGCTATAATTAGAGCAGTACTTAACGACAGTATTGTTTACAGAGATGTGGCCGTAGAAATGAAGTTCGTACGACGGGGACCTTTATCAAAGGAAGCATATGTTGGTGTGTACGCTGGCTGCAGTCATTGTGTAAACTGTGGTACACGTAGTTCTCACTGCCACTGTCTTCCTGATGCCGCAGTGATTTTACTCACTGCGACCCCTACAGGATAGTCAGTGCAAATGCCAAAATAAGGAACTCATTTCATTTACCTTCATAATTACATGTCAGTTCAAGTGGGCTTTATTTTCATGCCATCCTTTCAGTGGTTTAGCGCGGC
>JAODJU010004559.1:0-10560 GCA_026776725.1 Gnathonemus echidnorhynchus
TTAAGTTCTCCCCAAACGAGCTTGATGGGCCGAATGGCCTCCTCTCGTTTGTAAATTTCTTATGTTCTTATGAAAAATTACCCAAAATAAACTATAGCCAAATTGAACTTATTACCCAAGAGAGTCTGTATTTACCAGGACAGACAAGACAGTAATTCACAATCTGGGTAACTTTCAAGGAAGTCAACTGGTACACTGAAACTGGTACACTAATTTTATTGTTAACAAATTTCACAGAATCTGAATGACGTTTTTAGTGACAACCATGCCAATCTAAACATGTATAACATTGACGGCAGCGGTATTAGCAGATTCTCTTACACTTGCTGCGCTGAGTTGTGCCGTCAGACACAAAGCCGATCTGAAAAATCACTTGCTTTTGCTCAATTTTGTCTCTCTGGGCACTGCACTCTGAGTGAGAAAGGACAAAGATGATTATGGTTGGCTTGTAGGGCACATGCAGAGCTCACAAAAAACAGATGTAAACTTAAAAATGAATAAACTGCAACTTATTGGAGAATGGATCACTCACAAACATTTACATTGCTGTTAAATAATGTGTAGAATACCTAATTTATTATTCAATTTTAAGATTTTTTTTTTAACTTTTGCACATTCTCCAATATTCAAATATTTGACAATGTTGACTGGTCTGTATGCTTAGAGTAGCACACATAGTGCAAGATGTACACAACATTCAATCTCTAATTTGCAGCTTTCCTGAAAAAGCTGGAACCAGCGTATTCAGTGGATAAGGACAAGAAGATTGTTCTGGAGGTGGAAGTGGTCGACCCGAATGCGCAAGTCAAGTGGCTAAAGAATGGACAGGAGATCAAACCATCAGCCAAGTATGGAGGGATGGAGGGTTGAAATGAACCAGTGCAGCCGTGTTTGGTGGCAACAACAGCAGCACTTTACCAGATGGGCACAAATACTGATGTACAACTGATGTATTTAACAAATCATGAACAAACATAATTGTTACTTGACATAAAAGATGTGTCATGATTCATTAATGCTGAACAAACATGAGATCAGTATTTCACTTGTTATTCATTATTCATGACTTGTTCCTTCAGTAGTTCACAAAGATTTACAGAATTAACAGATATAGTACCATATATAGTAACTGATTGAGGTAGAACATGCTTCACTATTCATTATTTATGAATTAACATGAGGTCAATATGTAACTAAGACTTAGTTTGTGTTTAGTAAATACATAAGTAATAGTATAATATTACATTATTTGAACCCAATCAGGTAAAGTGTTACTCTAAAAATACGTTTTACCTTTCGCTTGCATGCAGCTGGGTTCTGTATCTTCTTATTCGGTTTGTCACTTTTCTGGTCATCAGATACGTGTTTGAAAGTGTGGGGAACAAAAGAACGCTCATCATCAACAAGTGTACCCTTGCAGACGATGCAGCTTATGAGTGCGTCATTGGGGAGGACAAGTGCTTCACTGAGGTCTTTGTTAAGGGTAATTACGCTAAATCATTGTTTCAAAATTCGCTCCTCGGGGACCAACAACTGGTCCATGTTTTTCTCCCTCCGAGCTCCTTGCCAGACCGTCCACATTTTTGCTTCCTTCCAGCTCCCTACTGGGGTATGGACTGTCTGTGGGTCCCTGAGGGCCAGACAGGGAAACATGGCACTACATGAAAACAACACAGAGGGGTGAAAATGACATTTGTAGCTTATCTGTGTTTCCTGATGCTCTTCAAAAACTAAGAAAAATGCCCACATCCTGTGCAGTTCCTTACATTTTATTTATGTAACAGATGGTTTTTATCCAAAGAGAAAGCAGGGTCAGAGAATCCCTGGAACAATTGGGGGTTAAGGGCCTCACTCAGGGCCCAAGGCTGCAATCACTCTGCCAGCCGTGGGATCTGAAGCATACTAACCTGCTGGGACTATACTAACCTGCTGGGACTATACTAACCTGCTGGGACTATACTAACCTGCTGGGACTATACTAACCTGCTGGGCTGATTCCCCATCATTAGACATCCTTAAATTAAAATATGCAAAACACGGTTTTCCTTTGCAAAATCCCATAGCTGAATTGATGGACTATTCAGAGAAAGCATGAATATAACAATCATTATTTTACTCCACAGCCATTTTTAAGATATTAATATATATATATATATATATATATATATATATATATGTGTGTGTGTGTGTGTGTGTGTGTGTGTGTGTGTGTATATGCATAACTATATTGTACCTTGAGGTTTAGTCAGAACTACATAGAAACACTACAACATAATCACAAGAATGTTAGATTATTTAGCAAATTATGAATCATCAGGAAACACATTAGTGGTGGTATGATAGCTGAAATCTGCACAGAACATTAGAACTATATTTTTAATTTGAAACCCAGAGTGGGATTCAATCAAGAACACTGTGTACTTCAACTGATAAATGGTTTGAGATTTAGATTCATAATGTAGAGTATTATACAATCACATTTTCATTCACTGGCATGGTTAGACGTGTTCATAATCACTGAGATTCCAAAGAAACAAAGTGTGCACAGACACTTTTGCTAGGAACGCATTTATAGGCAATACACTGTACTTTAAGAACTTCAGTACATGACAGTAAATTACAAAAGAGCAAAATACCAGTATGGATTTAAATAATCCACACATGAAATGCTCATGCAACCTGTTTGGTCTTAGACAGCACAGAGTGCTTGTTGACATAAATAGTTTAATATATTAAGAATTTGTCAAATTCCATCTTCTCGCTGAATCACGTTATAAGTAATGCTTGTTTGACGTTGCGTTCAACTAATGCAAACTGATCTGCTTCTACGAATGACATGCAGATCAGTCACTGACTTTATGTAACTCTACACCAAGCACAAACAAATAAGAAAACCAGCACAGATTATCATTTGTGCACCAAGACCATGAAATAATATATGCTTCCCACTTACCCAAAGTTGATAAAAAAAAAATGAGCAAAAAAGAAAGGGGAAAAAAAGCAGATATCTGATTTTGTATTAACTTTGGTTTTTCAGAGGTAAGTATTTGTCCCAACATTTCATTATGGATTATGGCTAATTTAAAAAGGTGACTGCTACGGTGTGAAGTCAATTATTATTAAAAACAACAAAATTTTATTATAAAACAATGTATTTTTTTTAATTTGCACAAGTATATTGGAATGGTTGTTTTCATCCTGTCAAACCAGAAACCTTCTGATTACAAACACAGAGGCCAAAGCCACTGTGCCGCTCACAATCATTTGCATGCTGACTGTCAGTCTGAATGCTGTGTAAGACTGACATGTGCCTCCGTTGTCAAACCTTGTTCCTAAGAACCTCCTGTGACCATCATCAAGCTACTGGATGATTATCATGTTGTGGTTGGAGAAAGGGTGGAATTTGAGGTGGAGGTGTCAGAAGAAGGTGCCCACGTTAAATGGTCAGTGCAACCAGCTTCACATGCACACCTACTGCTTTACTGTGAAGCTTGATAGTCAGCACCTATTAAAATAATGCAGCAGTCCGACAGAACATGGCAGCCAAAAGCACTAAATATGCGTGACGCTTATTAAACACATAGATAGCAGCACCTGATGTTGACTGTTTCTCAGTTTACTTTTTTTAATTCTCTTCATCCCAGGACAAAGGAAGACGAGGAATTATCAAGGGATAATACTCAAAAATATCGCTTCAAGAAAGATGGGAAGAAGCATTGGTTAATCATTAATGAGGCAACACTGGAAGATGCAGGAATGTATCATGTCTACACCAATGGTGGACATTCCAAGGGAGAACTGGAAGTGGAAGGTATTGTTTCCGTGGCCAAGATTTAATCTCCATCCCATGTTTCTTTTCATCATTATCTTCTCTCCTTTCCTGTGATGCTACCTCATCTTTAGGTTACTGTAGATATGAAATGAAGTTAATACAAAATATTTCAAAGTTAGTTACTGCTTTATGTGGTGGTCTGCTACTTCAAAGGAACCTGACTTACTTCTGATTGAAGACAGGAAACAGTGAGACATGAATTTACTTGATAAAAAGTAGGATACTTTAAAAATGTAGAGGAGGTGTTTAATATTTTAAGAGGATTAAATATACCTTGATATGGCTTGGAAGTGAAAAAATAAAACACTGTCACATTTTGTATGTTAACTTCAAGATATCCCTGCATTTCAGATAATTAATTAAATTTAGAGATTGTGAAACGATTTATAGATTTATAGATATCTGTAAAGTACACTATATATCCAAAAGGCATACCTGTAAATGCCAATTTAGGTTTCGAGGCAGAAATTATACTTGGTCATATTGTGTTGATACTCTCATGTTGATCCTTGAGAATGCAAGAATGAGATATAAATACATTTTAATGCAGGCCGGGTACTACCAAGCATGCAGGAAGCAAATGAATGTTAAACCAAACATCAGTGAAGGCTATGGCAGTCATAGCTAGTGAGGCGTGTCACTGTCGCTCCTTCTGTGCCACTTATTAGATGAAAATTACCCTGTGCCGATCCAAAACTCCCATGTGACATGATCATGACACAATGTGACAGTTACTCATTAATCATTGTCAATATTAATTCTTGAAATAAACAATGCTTATAATGATTTGTTACAATAAGTGTTTCCTTCTTTTGAATGCTACCACGAAGTTTGTTGAGTATTCTAAATGCTGTACAGTATTTAAAGTCTCTATAGCATGGGTTCTCAAAGTCCAGACCATGGTCCGAATGCAGCCTGAACCGCAAGTTAATCTGGACCCAGCCAAAAAAATGCACCTTAAGAATCAATATTGTTAACATAAAAAGGCTTAGTACAAAAATTCAAAATAGAACTACCAAATTTCGCACATAAATATACAGTCTCACCCCATTTACAGAGAGTTGAAACAATCAACGAGCCACAAAAAAGTTCCCATTTGTTGATATCTGTATCGAAGGCTATTGTTAATTCATTATAGTTCTGTTTTGTTATTGAAAATTGTTCTGGGTCACTGACTTTGAGCAAAAATCTGATGCGCACTTTTGACCAAACATTTTGAGAACAGCTGCTCTGCATTGTTTCCTTTAGTGTAGTTCCAAATACTCCTCAGGGTACCACTAGGTCTACAGCTATCCGCCATTTATTTCAAGTTTGCAGATATATTGCCTGTAATGCTTGCATTTTTGGGGTTAGTTTGAATTGCAGCCTCATGCTCCCTCTTTCCCAATCCCCTAGAAAAAGAGCTGCAGGTGCTGCAGAACATCGCAGACCTGACAGTGAGGTCGGCAGAGCAGGCCGTCTTCAAGTGTGAGGTGTCCGATGAGAAGGTGACGGGAAAGTGGTTTAAGGATGGAGTGGAGGTCCAGGCCAGCGACCGCATCAAAATGACACACATTGGAACGTAAGTATCTGCACTGAAGACGCCACACACTGCCTGAATAATCACAGCTCTGTCACACTACCTTCAGCGGCAATGAAGTGCTTTGAGAGACTTGTGAAAAATCTCATATGCACATCTCTACCCAAAGACCTGGACCCAGAACAATCTGCATACCAACCAAACAGACACTCTGATGATGCCATCACCTTTCTACTTCATGCAGTACTGGCACACCTGAACAACAGGAGAGGAAACTATGTGAGGATGCTATTCACCGAACACAGCTCAGTATTGAACATCCTAAACCCCTCCAGACTTGTCACTACACTCAGTGACCTAGGACTGTTTTCTTGTGTAACTGGATACATAGCTTATTTACCAAACAGACCCCAGGTAATACAAGTGGGCTGAGACTCCTCAGCCGTCCTCACCCCCTACATGGGCCCCCCTGGGTCTGCATCCTGAGGCCTCTGCTGGTAGGCCTGATCAACGATAACATCGATCAGGCCTACCTGGAGGAGCGTTAGGAGTCACTATGGTGCCACGACAATGGCCTCCTCCTCAATGTAAATATGACGAAGGAGTTGATTGTAGACTTCAGGAGGAAACAGCAGAGGGACTAACCACCACATCAGTATCGATGGTGCTTTAGTGGCGAGTGTGGGCAGCTTCAGGTACCTTTGTGTTCCCATAACCTGGCCAGTGCACACTGGCTCCTTAGTGAGGAAGGCTCACCAATGCCTGTACCACCTTAGAGGTCTGGCTGCCCCAAGCAATACTAAGAAGCTTCTACTGTTGGCAAGCATACCACCTGCACTTCAGACTAAGTAAGCTATCTTTAGCTAAGCATCATTCATACACTACCACCACCAAAAACATCCTGACAGGGAACATTAGCGCCTGGTTCAGAAGCAGCGCAGGGCAGGGGCGTAAAGGCTCCGCAGAGGATTGTGCGGCCAGCCGGGCATGCAATTGGACCTGCACTTCCAACACCCAGAACTTATAAACCAGACAATCCAGGCTCAGGCCCATTAAGGATCCCACCTTCCCCAGAAATGGGCTCTTTGTGCTGGGGTCTGGCAGGTGCTGCCTCTGCCTGAAGGCCAGCACTGGAAGACTGGGATAGCGCTTCTCTCCCCAGGCAAAACAGATCCTTAATGAGGACAGTGTTTAGGACCCAAACACCACCATGCGCTACAGCCAACTTAACACACACATGTGCATATACATATATAAATATTTACGTTTGTGTACTCTTGCACTACGTTCACTCTTGCACTGTCTTCACTTGCTTCATTACATACAGCCGACTTTGCACACTACATAGATATTTATGATTATCACTTACCAAAAAAAGTATACTTTTGTAAATATACTTAATTTAATTTTATTATATATACTTCTTGGGACTCAACTGGCAGCACTAACGAACGATCCCAGTTTCAGGTCTGAACGCCTTTGTAGCGGGGCTGGCTGAACTTTTGACCTTTACAAAAAACTTTTAATATCTCATAAAGTAAAAGAGATAGAACACTGATTTGTGCAGCACATACAAGCAGTTTGTTAGTGTTGCGTTAGTGCTCATTTGTGCCGCAAAAATCACTGTCCTATCTTTATAGTTTTAAATAAATGCACTTAAAACATATACTTTAATAAACTAAAAGTGGGTCAATTTAGTCCCACAAAGTATACTTAATAAAACTTTAAGTATACTTTTTTGGTAAAGGATATTCAATATCTAAAGTCTGTAACACCTGAGGTCTTGTCTCTGTTTTGTGTCTCAAACTTATGTCCCTTTTTTCCCACATTCTAAAGCTAGGCAATGCATTTCACTGCACATTGTACTCAATGTAATTGTGTGTGTGACAAATAAAGCTTTGAAATTTTGAATAATGATGTTATTGGAATGACGTGATGTCTTTTTTTTCTCCAAATTCTGTCCTCTAAGTTTAAGAGATTATAAAGATATGAATACAAATGTGTGTGTGTGTGTGTTTCTGTTTTTAACTTATAACTCTACTCTTGTGTCTTCTCTTTTTTTCAGAATCCACAAGCTGACCATTGATAATGTAAAGGCAGAGGATGCTGGCGATTATACTTTTGTCCCCGATGGCTATGCCCTCTCCCTCTCTGCCAAGCTCAACTTCCTTGGTGAGTGACCTGCCGAAACTAAGAAGTATTTCGATTTAAAACTGCTACACTAATTATCATCATAAAGAGGTTGTAGTAAGCTTAATACTGTAATAAAGAAGCTTCAGTATCCATCCATCCATAACTGGCTTCCCATCATAGTGCATTCTTGACATGCTAAACATAAAGTATTATTTTCAGTTCATATTTAAATAACTTCATATATCAGGCATATTATACATGAAAAATTAGCAACTAAATATAAAAACAAACAAAATGCAAGCTATGAATTTTGTGTTTCTCTTTGTTCAGAAATCAAGATTGACTACGTACCTCGTCAAGGTCAGTGTTGCTAAATATCCTCGACAGGCATGCTGTATATAGTCAGTGGTCACCTCATTAGGAACCTGCTTTTTACCCAGAATTCTTTGAAGGGTAGATGAATTGTGCATTCAGAAAGCCCTCTCTTCACACCGCCCTTGTTTGTCATTTTTGTTAACGAGCTTGGCCACTCTCCTCTGATCTTTCTCATTAACAAAGTGCTTCCGGCCACAGAAATGCCATTGACTGGGTTTTTCCATTCGGCATATGACTCTCTGTGAGTTCCCTGTGAGTTCTCTATGAGTTCTGCACACTGCAGTGTGTCGACATTCACAGGGAGGTGCCTCTTCTGGAGATGCCTGAGCCAGCCGATCTGCTGCCCATGAAAACACCGCATTCAGAATCACTTATGCATGGCACCTTAGTCATTCTTATTCCAAGCAGCAGCTGAACCTCTTGCCCCTGTCTGTGTGCTGCATGTATTCGGGTGCAGACATATGATTTGTTCTTTGGAAGAGCAGGCAGTTTGTGTTAATAAGCAGGTGAACCAAATAACCTGGCCCTGTGTGTGTATGTGTGTGTGTGTGTGCGTGTGCGTGCATGTGTGTGTGTGTATGTGCGTATGCGCACGCGCGTGTGTGTGTGTGTGGATTAGGTTTATATTACATTGTGGGGACCAAATCTCCCCCACAATGTAGTAAAAACCTATTTTCTTGCATTGTGGGGACCAATTGTCTCATATTTTTTTTTTACTTATGGTTAAGGTTAGGGCTGTGTGTGGTCCAGGCATACACCACACCACAGTGTGATGAATACCCGTTTTTTTTTACCTTATGGGAACCAGTTTCCTAGTCCCCATATGGGAAAATTTGTGACTGAAATGAAAAACTAAAAATGCAAAAGCTCTTGTATTTTCTTTGGTTACTTATGGTTATGGTTAGGGCTGGGTAGGGTTTAAGGTTGTCATAGTTAGCACTAGCATTTCTCCCATAGAAATGAATAAGCAGTCCCCAAAAAGATATGATTACACAAGTGTGCGTGTGTGTGTCTATGTGTGTGTGTGTGTGTGTGCATGTATGAAATGTGAATATTGTTATATTCACTGTGAATATTGTTATATTCACTGTCTCCCCTCTTTTTGCTCAGACCCCCCAAAGATCCACCTGGACACCACCGGGAACGTAGTTTCTCAGAACACCATCATTGTTGTGGCTGGTAACAAACTTCGCCTGGATGTGGAAATAACCGGGGAACCTGCTCCCACAGTCTGCTGGATGAAAGGGGACAATGTGAGGAAGGAACTGCAATAACGATTAATGTCAATCTGTAGAGTGACCAGCTGGCTTTACTATCCATACTATGGAAGTAGACATTGAGAGACACATGACCTGCGACAGTATGTAGTAATAAGTGCACCGATGGGTTCGGTACATTGAATTTATGATTTGGTGTAATGGTGTCTTAGCCTATCACAGCAACTGAAGGAAGGGTAAGGGTGGAGAGCAGGACCAACCTCAGCAGCTTCGTGATAGAGGGAGCTGAGAGGGACGATGCGGGAAGCTACACCATCACTGTCACCAACCCAGCTGGAGAGGACAAAGCCTCACTCAACATCCGCATCGTGGGTCTGTATCAGGTCTCTAAAGCAGTATTTCCCAACCCAGTCCTCGGGGACCCACGGACAGTCTACATCTTTGATCCCTCCAAGCTCCCTGCCAGACAGTCCAAATTTTTGCTTCTTGGGAGGGAGCAAAAATGTGGACTGTCTAGGGGTTCCCGGAGGACCGGATTGGGAAACACTGTTCTAAACCCCTTGCTGAAGTTGTCTGCCTTTAGAAGGCCTTTCCAAATGTAAACTCCTGCCCCTTTTCAATGTGCTGCCCCCGGCTGTGCCTGGTTTACACACATCAGTGCCTAATGTTGTGACACCGTTCCCACCTCCAGATGTGCCCGACCCCCCAGAAGGTGTGAAGTGCTTATCAGTAGGAGAGGACTGTGCCACTGTTACCTGGGAGCCACCCAATTTTGATGGAGGCGTCCCCATTAAAGGTAAAAGTTTTCTCTCTGTTATTTCCTTCAGCATTGCACTTAGCTGGTAGACTGTGACTAAGGCAACATTCTGTGTATTGTTAAATTCTATACACATCATTGCTTGGGTGAAAGAAATTTTGACAAAGATGGCAATTATTAATTTACATAAGAAAACAAAGAAATTTTCCACACTCTCCTCTCAAATTTAGACATAAACAATATACATTTTTTTTACTTGCATAATGTCAATAAAGTCTATTCCCCTCATTAAAATCACTAAGGTTTTGTGTATCGCGTATGGTGATATTGGCAGAGTTATAAAGAAAGTGTCATGATTGATGTTAATGCCTAATAAAAACCACATTAAACTGTGCACCCTTTCCTGCAGCAATTCACATCCGCTAATTTGAGCAGCAGGGCTCCTATATTTAAAGACATAATTTCTAGTCATTGCCAATAAATCACTCTTCTATTAAGTATGTGTATTTTATGGGAGTCTTCCATCACATATCCTCCATCAGTCATTAGGAATCCAATGAACTCCAGCAGGCTCATACAAGTTTAAAGCCAGTCATATATATATATATATATATATATATATACACACACACACACATACACACACACACATATATAAAACTAAATACGACCTCACGTTTTATACGTTTGCAGCCTCTGCAACTTCCGTGCGTCATAAAAATTAATT
>JAODJU010004560.1:0-10556 GCA_026776725.1 Gnathonemus echidnorhynchus
TTGTTCTTTCTATTCGTATCACGAAGCTGTAAAAATATATTTAGTTTCTACCTATATATATATTTGAAAAGTAGACCATCCAAGGTTTCTGAGGGTGTTTTTTTAAATATGTATATCATATACATATTTAAAAAAACACCCTCAGAAACCTTGGACGGTCTACTCTGGGGACGAGGGCATCGTCGACCGCGTATCTTTCTCGTGTATTTCAGTTTATATCTCGCTGAAATCATTATGTGATGAGTATATGACAAAAACTCGCGGAGTTATTTAAATGGTCTCGCGAGAATTCTGTCAGATCCCGTTTTATTTGCCCGTCGGGTTAATGAGACAAGTGAAGTCTCAACAGTCAGGCAACATATGCCAAACATAAAAATTGCATCTAAATAGGATCAGCAGTCAGAATTAAAAGCTCACATATAGGAAATGATGGATATTTAACTTACTAAACCGTAAAAATATGGCTTAGAACTGAATGAGCAACTCTGTGCATACATGCTATGAGCTTCACCAAGCTGGAGTCTATGGCAGGGCTGCTGCTAAGAACCCACCTGTATCCAACACTGATGCACAGAGCTGCTGCATGGAGCACTAAGCTTGGACTGGAAATGGAGGGGAAAAAGTGATACGATCTCATGTCAATCTTATTTCCTAATCACCCCATCTAAATATCAGTCTTTTATAGGATGACCTAAAGTCCTTAAATTTCCTTGTCCCTTTTTCCCAAATAAAGGGAGCCTTTTATTCTTCAACAGTCCAGTATCCCACTGCACAGTCACTCAGGACTTGTATCAAGGCATTCCAAAATGGATTTACACTTTAATGGCAAAGGCTTCGGCGTGGGGAGAGCACAGATAAACTTGATTTTATTAAAATCTAAATAGTTCTATTGTTAAACATGCTATTGAAATAGTTTTTGAACTTTCTAAACTCAAGATGTGACATTTGAGCTCTCTGATTGGAGAGAGATAATAGCACGATCTAAGACTTGTAGAGAAAAAAATGTTTTGTAAAAATGCCAAAGGATATGAAATGAGTGTAGCCCTCAAACACATAAGTTCATAAAAGTAGTTATTCACATTTAGTAGATTTCACTAAATTATGCAATATAACAAATTACAATATGTAATTACTGTAGTGTTTCCTGCCTCTAGTCTCTACACACTTTCACACATTTTTCTACCATAAAGCATAAGGCCCATTTTTGTAATTTACTTCAAATTGGTGGTTTCGAAGTTTAAATGTGTATGCAAAATCTAAATTCCCTTCTCCTCAAACTTTTAGTTTTCCAAAAATATAAATATATTAGAAAATCATATGAGCATATTTTTTTTGTTTAGGTTAAATGTTTTCCACTAAAAAACAAATCTATATTCTAAATTCTTGCCTTCGAATCAAAATGTTTAAGACTCCAAATGTTCAGTAGCTTAATATATTATTTTGTGGTACTATATACTACAGTATCTCTATTCCATTCCCATGTGGTTTATTTGCAAAACAATCATATAACAATTAGAACCTAATCCAAAAATCCTACAAAAAAATCAAAGGTCAATAAAATACAAACATTTCACAGTTCAATTGTAGTATGAATTTGTAGTAATTCACAACCTAACTGGTGTGGTAGAAATTTTCAAAGTCTATTTGCTTAAGAGTCTGACAAAACTTTATTACCACAAAGCTTTGGGGGAGCAGACACTCATCAGTATTTCATACGTCTCGTGATCTGCTCCCTGAACAACATATTTATAGCCAAAAACACGAGTTTACAGACAGTTCAAGGAGGGGTCAGATATAGACACCAGCTACTTCTGTCTTTATCAGTTCAAGGCAGGGAACTTCTTGGATCATGTCTGCACCTTTTATCCGGTCCTTTTGCAGATTAAGCTATCACATGTTAGTTCCTCATAAAATACTTCTAATTTTAAAAGTGAAAAACCCATTACTTCTGCAAGCTTGTATTATTGCATTACATGCTTAGCATAATGAGCAGTGTGTGACTCAGTGGGCTAAGCCTGTGTGCCTGTAATCAGAAGGTTGCCAGTTAAAACCCAGCCTCTGCGGGTCCTTGATGCACACATAACCCCCAGCTCCCTGGGTGCTGCTATGGGTGGCCGCCCTTCACAGACAACTTACTCTACAAAGAGCAAGTTCAGTGAGGCGTAAAGACAATTTCCCCACAGTGATCAATCAAGTATTAGTCCAACTATTCCAAAGCAGCAATATTATAGCAATAATATAATATAATAATCAGTATAGCCATTGTAATTAAATCAAGTGTTATTATGAATTTCTTTGGTAATTTCTGATTGAAATTACAATTGTATTTGCATTATCATTGATTTTTCTACCACACTGGTTAATTCACAAAATGTTGTCTTTCTTCTACAGAAACTGAAGGGTACATGGCAGTAGAATCATTCCATTCAGTTCTGAAGTTTTATAGGATAACCTGCTCATGTGTGCCATTCAAACTTTTACATTTTATATATTCAGCAGGTGTTTTTGTCCAAAGCAACCTAGAAGCGAGGTGACACAATCTATTAGCTAAAAGCACAGTGGCAGACAGAGTGCAAAATGTTATGCAACAAAACTATGGCATTTTGCTGGCATGTCTCATTAATGATACCGTATACTTATGAATTCTGAATTTAGATCATACCTGTGTGTCTGTTTAATCTCCACAAAGGCAATACTAAGGAAAAACCGGTGACCATGCTACAAATGCAAGCTTTAAAATAAGTTTGCTTTAATACAATAAGAGCACTTGGTGTGTGACCCAGGAAACTCCCAGGGAGAACACTACAGCATCAAAGCACGGAGGAGACACAGTCAAAATAAAATTTATAATACTTTCAATTACAAACCCCAGACAAGCATACTGCACATTTTTTAAACAAACACACCTGTTATATATGCAACATCAGTTTTGGGGGGGTTAAGCACAAGTATAGAAAAGAGGAAGGGGTGCTCTCCAGCTCATCTATGGGACATCTGTACAAGAAAGTAGATGTGAACTTGCTCTAGGTCTCTCCAGCACCACCTTCTGGTGACCCTGCTCACTGTCTCCATTGGGTGAGTGGCCTCACTGCTTAACAGCAATCACTTATAATAGTGGTAAAGAAAGAACTGTATCAAAAAAGTGAGAATCCTGCTATTTCTATAACTACCTTCCATTATTCTGATTTATAGGATTAATTTAAATAATTGCATGTTGTTGCTCAAGCATCATCCATGAAGAGGCAGCATCCTTGGGTCCTGGATACACTGGATGTGGAGTGCACACAGTCTAAATGAATCCTGGGAAGACCTGCTGCAGGAGGAAGACCACAGCCACGATGAGGAGGCCACACAGCAGCAGCACCAGCCATATAGGAAAGGACCCTGGTAAGAAGGGTAAGACAAGGAAGTCTTATTTATGTTACAGTACATGTTTTTGTAATCCATTCCCAGTGTGCAGAATTTCAAAAATTGTATAAAGAAGCTCTGACTTGAAACAGAAGTTCTGTTGCCAATTACTACTGGATATTTACTATATTGCCCAAAAGCAAACACTTAAGAAATAACATTTCTAATAAATGTAAATATACTTATTTCTTTAGATAAAGGAAGAGGTATAATAACTAATGTTAATACAGTGCTTCCAGAAGTAAAAATTTATATAATAATAATTTGCATGTCATATCATTCATGATAGCAACCATTTTTGTCATTCAATATATATTGCCCATATCCCTTACCAATAAAATTACTGCATTACCCTGTCATAGAGATATTATGCCGTATACCTGTCAAATTTCTACTAGTTATTTAAATGCATACTTACTGCGATTTGGAATGATGTGCATCTGACAACGGCTGTCCACCGCCACACTTAACATAGCTACTTCATTGTCTCCCAGGAAATTCTTGCCCTGCACCACTTCTGGGAGGAAGGCTAAGTCTGTCACCACGATACCGTGAGCTTCCTGTACGTAATACAGCTTCTGCAGAAGCCGGGGACACAAAAGGGAAGTCATAAGTCACTGCACGTGTGTGGATGGAACTACGTTCGTGTGTAATTGTGACTGTATCTACCTGTAGTGAGAAAGCAATAAATATGGCCACTGATCCGGTTACTGTCCCCAAGCCCAGGAATGTCCCAGAGTCACTAAAACAGAAAACACAGAGCTGCTATAGTGCAGTAGAATCAGAATCAAATGCAATTATTTGAGACACACAAAATGATACCACATTCTTACCTAACCTCAAGACAGGAGATGACTTCTTTACCACAAGGTTTTGTGAGAAGGGGCAAAAAGTTTTGCCCTTCCCATTTGGTGATATAGCAAGCAGGTGGTTTGCGGTCTCTTTTGTGGGGTACCTGAACTGTGTAGAGTCTAAGAACACCTGGCAGGTCCTCTACCTTTCCAAACCTAAGTGAGGGAAAAACAAACAAACAAACATGTTTTATTTGCCATTTGCACAAGTACAGGTACATAGGAATGGTTATTTTTGCCAACTCTGTTTTGCTTTCCATAGCTTGAAGATAACAGTATAAGGTCAGCCAACATGCAGCACCCCTGGAGCTGGGGGTTAAGGGCCTTGCTCAAGAGCCCACGGACATGTGACTGTGCTGCTGACGCCAGAGCTCGAACCGGGGATCTCCTGATCACAGGCACAGAGACTTAGCCCACTAAGCCACTTACCGCCCCCAGAGCGGCTCACCTCCTCAAAACAGACAGAGAACATACACAGGCACTCACTCACAAACAAACCAATTTATTTGAGAACATGGGAAATACTAACAAACAGCAGGCAATAAAGTGTCTGCTTAATGTTACAGTGTGGAAACATCACACAGTACCGTGGTAAGCAAGGTGGTACCTGCAGGCCTGGTAGCGATACATCTTTTCAGCGATATGAGGCAGGCTGTCTTGCCAGCGCAGACCCATGGCCAGCTGGTCATCACTCCAGACACAGCATGCAAAATCACGCCCCACTGTCACAACCTGTTTCAGACGCACACAGACAGAAAAGCTTTACTGTACCACTGAAAGTGGAGTGTGAAAAGGTGAGGAGAGCATTACTGCTGCTTGGTCTATGACTATATTGGGGAGAGACTTTCTGTAAAATATAATACTGTACAATACACTATAAATGCATATGAAAGCAAACATGAAGGATGAGGGAACAGAGGTAGTGATACAGAGCATCTACACATGCTTTAAAATTCAGGATTTTGTTTTGATTTACACATTTACTGCAACCCCACAACAGCCTTCCAGATGATTCTCAAAACTCATATCTCTATTCAATGAAAACCGCATTAAGGTTTGTTTAATGTATATATAAAACATCATTCTACAAATTCTGCAGCCACATGAAAGGGTTTGTAGTTTTATGGAACAAAACTATTTGGCAATGGAGTGAGAAGAGGAAAGAAAGCTACCAAATACAGATAAATTCTTGGAGGAAAAAGATTAATATCAGCTGCTCTCTGCCTAGATACATGAAATTAAAGAGTGACCTATACAAAGCCTCAGCCCCGATCCGATTGAATTTTAAAGTGCAAGTCCCACTGTCTCTCTGAATTTCAACTGAGCTTACAGGAGGAATGGGCAATTTTTCAAAGATGTAGGCATTGGATGTGGGTGGAAACCTAAGATGTTGGCGGTAATTCAAGTGAAAGGTTCTTCCAAGAATTCAAAAGTGTGTACACTGAGATTTTCTAGTTTTTCTTTTCATTTTTTTATTAAAACATTACCTTCTCCACCTGGATTTTATGTGTATATAAAGGAGAAATCAAATGACTGAGTTACTATCATTTAGAGTTATCGGCATTAACATTTCATTAACATTTAACAAGTATTTCTTAATGTCTGTATGAATTGCAAGTGCATAATGTCTGTGATGCCAAGACCACAAAATGCACAAATACTTAATATTTAAGAGTTATGATGTCCATTGTCACATGTCAACATGTGATCTGTAACATACAACCATTTCAGTTAGAATCACTCATGAAACACAGTTCAATTCTTACCTTTTTGTTTGAACTAATGTCTAAATCTTGAATCTCTCCTTCATGAGCTTTGAAATCCAGTTTCTTCTTCAAAGATGGATACTAGGATAGAATGTGGTTATAAGAGCAGGTCTTTCAGTTCATTCATGATCAAGTGAGCTTTTGCCCCAGTAGAGTACTAAACTTAGGTCTGTCACCTAAAGTTCACTGAATATTTTTCTTGCCAGCACAGCTGCACTCTCAGCTAAGAGCAGGACAAAAAGGTAGAGCAGAGAAGAAGCAGAAATAAAATGGAACCATCAAGAAAACTGCAATGATGGAGGGAGTGAAAATGTGGAACAATGAGACATCACTGAAAGGGGATCAGAAAATGCTGATAAACAGACAGCCTGAGCAATGCCATCCCACCTCACCTCCCATACACGGACATGGCCATCGGCACCCCCAGTCAGCAAAAGGTTGTGCTCCGGGCTTAACCTGACGCATTTCTGCAGTGCATCAGTGGGGCTCAGGTCAGAGCACACCTCACCCAGCACCTCCACCTTCACTTGGGAACTCTCATTCCTGGTCTCCAGTCCACCACCTCCCCCATTGCCCTGATGATGACCATCTCGCCGCCTGGGGCCATCAACATCACCACTACCACCTGTAGACAACAGCCCAAGCCAGCTGATCATGGAGCTTATAGAGGAATACTTACAAGTTACTAAGGACAGTTAAATAAAGACTAAGAAGCAGACTGCTTTGGCTTCTTACCCCGCTTGGTGTTATCCCTGCAAAGGTCCTTAGGTGAGAGCTGCTGAAAGCGCATCAGGTAGCAGCAACCGTCTTGTCCAGCAGCCATAACATTCCCTCCAACAGCCATGTTCATGGTGGCGCGTGTTTCTGTGTCGTGGGAGTGCAGCAATGTGGCACTATGCTTCCCCTCAACCAGCTCCAGGCTAAGAAAGTGCTGCAGAACAGTCCCATCGGTCAACCTCCAACTGAGCACACTAATATACACAAACACAGTCAACGGATGCCACAGGAAATCCTATGCTACCTAATTTTACAAAACTGTGTTACATTACATGTAACAACAAGATGTAAATTAGCCAATTTACAGTAAAGATAAAAAGGCTGCAATAAAAAACATAAGGAATTTACAAATGAAATTTGGCCTATCAAGCTTGTTTGGGGAGAACTCAACTAATAGTTTGAGGTTGTTAAAATCTTATCTAGTTCTGATTTAAAGGAACCCAAGGTATTCCATACTCTAACTACATGTTGTGTAAAGAAGTGCTTTCTCAAATCCAGTTTAAAATGTTCTCCCGCTGATTTACACCTATGGCCACGAGTTCTTGTATCTGAACTAATATTGAAGTAACATTTGGTTTAACCACATCCAGACCTGTTAGAATCTTATATATCTGGATCATGTCCCCCCTTAGTTTCCTCTGGTCAAGGCTGAACAGATTCAGCTCCGCTAACCTCTCTTCATAAGACATTCCTCTAAGACCAGGAATCATTCTCGTAGCCCTACACTGAACCCTTTCTAAGGGTCCTTTTTAAGGTAAGGTGACCAAACCTGCACACGATATTCTATGTGAGGTCATACCAAGGAATCATAAAATCTTAGCATCATCTCCCTTGACTTAAACTCCTCACACCTAGAGATGTAACCCAACATCCTATTGGCCTTTTTAATTGCTTCCCCACACTGGTGAGAGTGGGACATGGAAGCATCAACATACACACCGAGGTCTTTCTCATAATCAGCTACCTTTATTTCAGTGGAACCCATAAAATATCTGTACTTTATATTTCTCCCTGCATGGATTACCTTACATTTGTCTACATTAAATTTCAACTGTCAGATATCAGCTCAGTCACTAAATAAATCAAGATCCCTCTTTAGCTTCTGTACCGCTAGTTCAGTATCTGCTACACCACCCACATTGGTGTCGTCTGCAAATTTAACCAGTTTATTGTATATATTGGTGTCAATATCGTTAATGTTAATTAGAAATAACAGTGGTCCTAAAACTGAACCCTGCAGTACCCCACTAGGAATGCAGGCACTGTGACACTGTGCCTCTAATAACTACCTGCTGTTTCCAGTTTAAGTTTTCAATCCAAACTGATGCAGTTCCTATAATTCCTGCTGCTTTGACTTTAAAGAGGAGCTGTTTGTGCGAGACAACATTAAAGACTTTCTGGAAATCTAAGTAGATCACATCATAGGCCTTTTTGTGATCAATTTCTCTTATAGCTTTCTAGAAGAACTCAAGTAGATTAATTAAACAGGATCTACAGTACCTCTGCTAAATCCATGTTAACTATCCCTCAGAATGTTATCTGAATTGAGGTAATCTACCATTTTCATTTCGATTATAGTTTCCATTACTTTTCCAGTTTTGCAAGTTACACTTATTGGCCTATAGTTTGACGGATTACTTTTATCCCCTTTTTTGAATATGGGCGTTATATTAGCATGCTTCCAATCAGAAGGTACCACACCAGCAGGTAAGGATTTATGAAATAGTAAAGTTAAAGGTCGGCAAATAATATCCATCATCTCTTTTAAAACTATAGTTAAGATGCCATCATGGCCTTGCAATTTATTTACTTTGAGCTTAACCAGGCTTTGTAGTACAGCTTTGTAGCACAGTTATGAAATGCAATCAATGCATATATTTGTCATACATGATGCAGGATTAGTAAAAAGAGCACTAACCACTCCATTCTTAATGCCAGTCTTAGAAGCACCACCCCCACCAGCTGTAATAACCAATCCTGTTTCTCTATGAAAATGAACTGTGTACAGGGGGAAGGGGGCTCTGTACAAGTCTCCAATCTTCCGTCGACTCATGGCTGCCTTTGTTGTGGTGACTGAAACCCACGTCTAAAAAAAAATAATAATAATAAAAAAACATTAATAACAAATTTCTCAAACTCAATTTAATATTACAGCTTAGCCTAATAAAAACAGATATACAGAAACCCTCCAATTCATGTTTTTTATATTTCAGTTTCTACTAAAAAATACATTCTTTAAACTAGTGTTTTAAACTATATAAAAAAAAACTGGACAAGTCAATCTTGAAAAGTATTGAAAAAGTATTGAAAACATTTCAACCAGGAATATTTTTAAGACATTCCTATGCTGTGAGATACGTTAGTGTTAAACTTTTCAATCATCACACATCATTGTGTCTACAACATCTATATCTATTAAACACAGTCAAGAAATTTGATTAATTATTCAATAAATGAATATACCAGCTGATGTATAAACAGGAACACCAAGCAATATAATGACTTTATAAAAGATATTAATTGAAAGTGACCTGACCTTCAAAATGACATATATGAGACAGGGCTCCAGACTAACTTTTACTACTGGTAGCACTGGTGTTTACTGAAAATTTTCAGACCACCAGCACAAAATTTCTGTACACCACATAAATAAACATGTGATGCAAGACAGTCATTTTTTTTCCTGTATTCAAACTGTATTACATATAAATGCCTTGGTAATAAATATACATTTTACAGAAATAACAATATGATGTTTTATTTTAAAGGAAAAAGTTAAATTGTTCCCTGTAAAACAAAAACACCAAATAATAAATTTACAAAGGTAGACATAAGGTATGTGGTAGCTGCATTGGTGGTGTGGTGGTACTTTTTGTTGATTAAAAGTCTGAGATGGTTTTTTTTTGTAAATATAGTTTTCATTTTTATCTGTTAGCAATTGTTAAAATTAGTTCCTGTTTTCCTTTGTTTTATTTAACGTCAGCAAGTCCAACGCACACAAACACACACACTGGTACTTAAACATTTTCTGAAACTCAGATTCTACGGTAGCAGGCAGACAATTTTATGGCTTTAATAATGAGTGTATTTAGCAACTACAAGGACAAAAGATATTGTAATGTCGGTGGGATTTGAATATCCTAGCTTGCTCATGAGGGCTTGTAAATGGCTCTGTGTAAGTCCTGTAACTAGCTCTCTATACATATTTGTTAGTGGAACTACTTGTGCTCCTGAATGTCGCGTGTGCCATTACCTGGGTCATTCCATGTCAAATCATCACACTTTCGGACCTCACCATCACGGCTTTTAACAAAACTTAGCATGCTGATTTGGTCACATGAGTAACTCATGAAACTGAAATTGGGCATGCCTTGGATCAATATTGAGGGAGATTTAAGCGTACAAATTTTTAACTTTTTTTTTTTGGGGGGGTGACTATGACTTTGACTGGCTATATTTACCTTAATATGTGCTGCACAGAAATGGTCCTCATATTGTTTTAAAGCTATTGTCCTGCTCTATAGATTGAATAAATAATATGCCATCCCCATTTGAATAATTACTATGTAATACCTGATTAAAATATTAAAAATTCAATAACCAAAAAAAACCTATACAGTGGTACCTCGGTTCTCGAACTCACTAGAACTTGAATTTCTTGAAAGTCGAACAAACCGGTTTGACCTAGAACTCGATCTGAATATCAGAAGTCGAACCGTGAACGCTGACCTAATATAAATTGTACGCGCCAGGA
>JAODJU010004561.1:0-10552 GCA_026776725.1 Gnathonemus echidnorhynchus
CTTTGTTTGGGGACGCATGTGACCCCCCCCCCCCGCTCCCCACGCCAGGTCTGGTGCCCCTATTTTGGACACACCAAAAATGTATTACTTTTGTGTTCTTGTATAAAACATCTTACAGACTTATTTCAGTTTTGAGTTCCAGCCTTGTTTTGTCTTTCTTAATATGTTTGATGTTTTTTGGTTTTATTGCATATTAATGTTTTTGCTTTCATTTCTTTCCACTCCACACTTCCTTCACGGAAACACACATTATGTGTGAACAGCTGGGATACTATACATGTAATTGCTGTTGACAGTATGGAAACAGGAATGGAACTATTTTGCATAATTTCTTCTGAAATTAAGCATCTAGGTACAGAAGACTGCTCAGTATAATGTTAAATTAAGTTGACAAAGGTCTGGCATACAAATTATTACGGTCTTTATTTTTAAACAAACAAAACACTTTTGCATACATGACCACTGGACATAGATTAAACTACTGTGGTATCAGATTGTATTTTATCTCTGTGAAACTTATTTGCACCATAGCAAATGCTTATATACTCACCTCTGGTGTGCCTTGATTGACTTCCGCCACAAGGTGACTCCATCTGCACCAGTGGACATTCTGGGAGTGCAGGTAGAGGTTGTGTCTGTGTGCAAATATCTGGGTGTTCACATAAACAACAAACGGGACTGGTCACATAACACAGACGCCCTGTACAAGAAGGGGCAAAGCCGTCTCCACCTGCTGAGGAGGCTGAGGTCCTTTGTTGTGTGCAGGACACTACTAAGGACCTTTTACCACACTATGGTAGCATCTGCTATATTCTTCGCGGTGGTCTGCTTGGGGTGCAGGAACTCAGGAAGGGACCGGAAGAAACTGAACAAACTGGTCAGGAGCGCTGGCTCTGTCCTGGGCTGCTCCTTGGACTCCACTGAGGAGGTGGCTGAGAGGAGGATGTGGCCAAGCTTACATCCATTATGGTCAGTCCCTCTCACCCCCTGCATGACACAGTGAGGACATTGCGAAGCTCCTTCAGTAACAGACTACTGCATCCGACATGCAAGAAGGAACGCTTCCGCAGGTCCATCATTCCATCTGCCATCAGAGTTTATAACACCTCAGAACCTATAGTTCATAAATTATGTCACTATTCTGTATATTGTGCAATATCCGCTGCATAGGAATACAAATATATTTACATCAATCAGTGCAATCTGTATGTATGTGTATTTGTCTTTTGGGTCTGTGCAATATCTGTAATTGTGTGCACTGATTTTATTATTTATTGTATTTGTTACAGTATTTTTTTGGTCTGTTTCCTTTCTATTGCTTTTTATTTACTGGCTGTTGCAACAAGTAAATCTCCCCAGTGTGGAAATTTCTTGTATTCCTTTGCGATAGGAGTTTCAGGTTGAGAAGAATTATGATGCCATAATTGTATTGTTAAGAAGTCTTATCTATCTATCTATCTAGAGATATTTTAGAAAAGGATTTGTTGGCCACCACTCTACTGGCCACTGATTAAAAATAAATTACACAGAAATCTGGAAATCAAAAATGAGCTATGCGATGTCCTGCGTGATCAAAAGCAGCTCCTCTCCATTACATTACACACAATCTAATCTCAGTGCCATTTGTGTTTGTATTGCTTTTTAATATGAAGAAGGCTTTTGTTGAAGACTAATGATGTAAAAGACACTTTGGTTATATACAGTTTGACAGTATTTTACATTTGTTACTTGAAAACAAAACAAATAAAACTACTGTATATTAGGAATGCTAAATGGCTCAATATTTTATCACTGTATATTTTTTTCATATCAGTCAATATAAATAATTATGACAATATGTTTAAAAAGTCATTATTTCTTTAATTCAAGGCCCAATTCCCACTTGAAAATCCCTTTGCATTCCCCTTAAAACTACAAACTGAAATCTGATTTTAATAAATAAAGGATACAAAAATGAGCCTTTGTCCTAGACCTTGGGGTGGCATGTTGGTGCAGTGATTAGCACTGTGGCCTTACACCTCTAGAAGCAGGGTTCTAGTCTCTGTCAGGATTCCATGTGTGTGGAGTTTGTATGCTCTCTCTGTGTCATCATGGGGTTTCCTCCAGATACTCCAGTTTTCCCCCCGCTGTCCAAAAACATGCTGAGGCTAATTGGAGTTAGCATATTGCCTGTAGGTGTGAGTGTGCCTTGCAATGGGTTGGCACCCCATCCTGAGCTGTTCCCCAGCTTGCATCCGTAGGCTCCAGACCCCCTGTGACCCTGTCTAAGACAAGCAGTGGATGGATGTTATATTTCTTCAATTTTCATTTGAAATCCATTTTAGATTTATTCTTTTTTATTTCAGAGACATTTCTAATTCTCTTTTCATATATTTTAGTTCTAGTTTAAGTAGTTTCATTTCTAGGAATAGACTGAAAGTTACAGAGATAGAGAAGAAGACACAAATTAACCAAATTAAGACTTCCAGCAACTCTTTAGCATCAATTGTATTTTTCAACACTGCATTCTGAACAGAATCTCTGGAAGTATTGGGTGCAGTGTGCTGCATGACATAGCTAAGGTCACAAAGGCTGAGCCAAAATCTCTACTCAATAAGGCATACAAGCTAAAACATCAGGACTAGGCATGGACACGTCTCAAATCTGATTTTACAAAGGTTTTGTGTACACAGATTTAATGGCTTAATTGGTTGGGAAGATGCAGATGAATGTGCCTATGGATGGACACCTTCTTCCAGCACCTACAGGGTGGTCGAGGAATTATTAGTGTGAGCTGCATTTATCACTGATGGTCATTGAGTCAAATATAATATTTTAAGGATATTCACATATTTTCTATGACGTTCTAAATTTTCGGTTTTAAATCAAAATCACATGTGAAATATAACAATGATTCCTCACCTTTCCTCTCTTTTAAATTCTATGTGAGACACTAATTGAATGATCTGATTAACTTCTGGGATTTTTAAGTCCTGGGATTCTGTGCAACGTCACGAATGAAGATTTCATGCTGCTTACAACCAGGAAGCAACTACTGGTCTATATTCAAAATCTTTAATAGAGCCCTAATTTTAAGACACGATAAAAGAATATTGATAGAAACAGCACTGTGTCATCATATGTCTCATTTTGACAATATACTGATATAACGTAAACATTTGATATACAGTACAGTTGTATCACGTTATAAAAAAATATGATCTGAGAATATTTGCACAAAAGACTGCATGTAGCAAAGACTTTGGATACTGTTTCTGGATACTGTTGCGAGTCTGGACTGCTTTTCGAGCTGAGGGCCAGATACTGTAGTGAGGGAGGCAATGGAAGCAAAGATGCCTGTGAATAGTAGGGAAAAGCTCTGCTGGACTAAGCTTTGGCAGCACAGAAAGAAAAAGCCAGCGACTGAACACAACCGTGAGGGAGACTGGTAACACTGGTAGCCTCACAGTACTGTTAGCATGGTTCACTAGACAGCATATGGTCAAGATTCAGCACTGCGGCTTTAGTTATTTAGTAAGCTAGGTCATTTTAGCTAAGGTTTTGAGTTAGGGTTATTGTTTTACCTTTAGTCCGCCATATTTGCACGGCCATATGTCTATTGCACAAAGTATTAGTTATTGCGCAGATGTATATACTTGAATTCTTGTATCTGTCTTGCTTGTCTGTCTTGCATGTCTGTCTTGCTTATTGTTCTTAGCGCAGACTGTGGGGTCTGAGAGTAATGTCATGTCAATCCTCCGTGTATCCTGTACATATGGCAGAATTGACAATAAATCTTTTGACTTAAGTATTAAAACACCTAAACTGCAACACTGTCAATCCACTTAGACTAACATTTGTTTTTCGATACAAAGGGTTGCCTATTGTGTCAAAGAGTTGAGATGACAAGTGAAGAGATATAGATAAAACTGGAGCGGGAAAGTAGGTCATTGATTATTCTGACAGGAGTCATTTTAGTTATCTGTGCTGTTATTTATATATGCCTATAGCTTAGAAGCACACGTATAATCTCAGTCAGAGTTTTTCAAAAAGTTCTCAAATTGGAAAAGAAGATTAGAAATTTTGTTTTTGAGGTGATTTTGAAGGAACTTCATGAAAGGGTCTCCAGAGTGGCTCATTTTGCGGAGACACTCGCCCCAAAACTGAACAGCCCTCCGCATCTCAGATCACAGTTTGAATGTGAGCTGTTTTGATTGTGACCTGGAACCCACAGGCAGCACAGTAAATTGGCACCGTGGCACGAAGGAGGGAATTATTAACTGGGAATCTCAGGTGGAAGTGTAAAGTAGCTGCCTGGGAGTTCCTGGTCACACTGTTCCTCAAATCAGGCCTTGCAGCTCTTCCGTGGCGACTGGTGATTTTCCGCGCAGAAAGGAATCAGAGAAGCACACGTATAAGCTGTCATCTCGTTCTTGATGGGTGGAATGGCTTTGCGGTAGGAGTTTCAGGTTGAGAAGAATTATGATGCCATAATTGTATTGTTGATTAGGATACTTGGGGTCTGAGAGGTTTTTGAGATATCAGTTTTAAGGTGTTTGTGAGACTTGCTGATTTATGAGGCTATAGCCCACTATCATTATATCAATGAACCTGGTTTGTTGTTTGTTTATTTATCTGTCTTCAGGTCCTGCTCTCTCTCTTTGGTAATTATTTGGTAATATTAGAAACATTTTTAAAATATTCCCAATGTTTCTGTCTTATTGTATTCCCCGGACTTCAGGACACACATATGGTTTTAGCACCAGTTCACCGCCACAGACGCCTTAGTATGTAAGACGATAACTCAGATATTTTTCAAACTTTGTACGGTCATTGTATGGGTGAGGAAATAAAACTGATTAAATTTTGAGACTGATCGCCCCAAAACTGAAGCTGTGCTAGAGATTGCAAAAAAAAGAGCAGTTTTGACACTTGATCCTGTTAAGATGATAACTCAAAAACCATTTGACAGATCTTTTTTCTAACTTAGCAGAAATATTGGATGGCTGCCAAATTGGAAGTGATTATATTTTTGGACAGATCACCCCGAAATTGAAGTGATGCCGCTTACTGGCAGCGAAGAGAAAGGTGAACGTAGGCGACATTTGACCTTGTGAATGTGATAAGTCGAGCAGTATTCAATGGAGCTTATTACTGCTTCACAAAAACATTGTATGGATAAAGATCTACACCTGGATTCATTTTCAAACAAATTGCCCCAAAAATAGTCTTGTGAACACAGTAAATCTAAAAGTATTTATGGATCTTTTTCAAGCTTTATCTTACAAGCATGATAACCAAAAAGGCAGGGAACAGCCTAGGAAGAAGTGCCAGCCTGTTGCAAGGCACACTCACACACCATTCGCTCACACAAGCACACCTGCGGGGAATTTGGCAACTCCTATTCACCTAAGTATATTTACCTTGGAGTCTCACCAAAGTACATATATGAGTTCAGTCATCAGGCAAGATCAAGTTACTTGTTCGCTAATTTTCCTTATTGTTTTGTGGGCAAGGAATTATAATACTATGAGACAGAGTAACCACGCTCAGGAGACTACATTCAGATAGATACATTCGGCAGGGCTATAAATGAGCGCTCCACTCGCCACTGATGAGTCAGCACTCCCACAAGGAAGGGGTGTAACATATACTATTCATGAAAGAGCCAAGAGTTAAAACTACTTTGATTTGTAAATACTGTTCTTGTTGATTGTAGCTAATCCAGGGTATGTACTGTACATAAGAACGTTCATTTTTTGTAGTCAGGTTCTCTTATGCACAAGGAACATGTCAGTGTAGTATTGAAAAATAAAATGCTGTGTCCAGTTTTGAACCTATATTATCAGACATGATTTAATTTTTTTGGACCATGCGGTTGTGAACCCTGTTTTCAGACATAGAGGTGCCTCTCAGTGTAGCTCTTCTCTCAACTTCTCTCAACTTTTTGGATAAAAGTATGAATGGGAAAAAAATGTCTGTGACCCCTCCAGGGCTCCATATATACCATCAATGTATCTGTGAAAACATACAGGTGAACACCTAAGTAATTGGTTGTGAAGATTGTGCAAATGTAAGTGGAATGTGCAATAAATGAATAGATGTAGCTTCAGAGTTACATTTCACAACAAGGTCTCATAGCATTCTGGTAAAATCACATTTACTGGCTTTCAAATTTCCATTTTATCCATCCAGTACTTCTAGAGATTGTAAAGGTTGGGGAGTGTGTGAGGAGTATGGAGTAGATGAGTGGGGCAGGTCACAGGGCTGTCGTTCTGACAGCCCTCACTCCAGTTCTGATGTGTTATGTGGCACTTAATGGGTGGGTTTTCTGGATTATTTGTTTCACTACTTGTTTCCCTTTGGTCATATGGAAAGTTGTATGCAGCTGAAGGGGAGTTGTCTTCAGTGCTCAGCTGTCCTATGAAAATAGTAGAAGCCTTCTTGTTCGGGGCTGACCTCTGTTTGCCCTCTGTGTTGCCTCTGTTTTAGCCTATAGCCTGTACTGGATATTGGCTACCATTATGGCTTAGTATGATTTGCTATTGGTGTGCTAGTATTCATGAGGCCTTTCTTCCACGCTATTGGATATTTGGAGTAGTTTATCCTTGGTTTGGTTTGCATATTTTATTTGCAGTGCAGGTAACATTTTACTTGAGGCGGCACATATGAACATAAAGTAATGTAGTACTGCACTCTTACTTAATGTATTAATTAACCAGAAACTAAATGTCTTCATCATTTGCTGGGACTCATATCCTCTTGACTTGCTTGTGGTCGTATTTGTTGTGGTCAGTTTAAGAAGTAGACGTATAGCAAATCCAGTCTGGTCTAAATTTATAAAGTTGCTGACTGTATAGCACCTTAAAATGGATGATTGCTGGCCTCTCTGTCTGTTCTGTTTTTATTTGTTCCACCTTTCGAAATCCCATGCCTCATGCCCTGTGCTGCACCTGTATAGTACGGGTGGAGCAGAAACTGGAAGATCAGCAGGGAAATGGTTGACGCTGCAGCTACGAGAAGGAGCATTGGGTCAGCTTTACTGCTAACCTGCAGAACTGGCAGCCTTGCACTAAGCTTGGCTGGAACAGATACTTGGGAGATGTCCTTAATTCTTACATACAAGCTCCAATGGAACCAATCCTCTCTCCCACTTTTTTAAACTGCTATAAATTAGGAACCTAATGCAGGCCACAATATTATAACAATTACTTTTGTAGACTATAAAGACAGTGACATAATTGGATTGAGCACTGGGGACAGAGTCATAAATTAAGATGATGGGGTTGATTTATTGAAAGGCTGGCAGTTGCCTATGTGCCAGGAGTACTATATTGATCTTTTTTGAATGGAGTAGAGAAGCAACACAGTGGCTCTAATAAATACAGTGATACCTGTGAAGTGTGTCCAGGCCTGCCTGCTTCTGTCTTAATCCAACTAAGGTTAAGAGGCATTGATAATGACAGGACAGCCATGCCCAGGATTCATTTGTGACACTGATTTCTTTTGAACCTTGGGTTCATATTCCAT
The DNA here is from genome assembly GCA_026776725.1 of Gnathonemus echidnorhynchus. NCBI lineage: Eukaryota > Metazoa > Chordata > Actinopteri > Osteoglossiformes > Mormyridae > Gnathonemus > Gnathonemus echidnorhynchus. The sequence goes on from JAODJU010004561.1 coordinate 7,510, forward strand.
GCCTCTGGCCACTTTGATCCTAGATAACAGGATTAGATGGACCATTTTATCTCTTTCGATTGTTTTAGCCAGAAGCGCCGCTGAAGTTTGCTGCCTCATTTTTTTGGTGCTGAAGTGAAAAGGGGACAGCCATGAGATGAGGCTGCTTACTTATTTTGTTTGTAAGTGGACAATCTGCAAAATATTATGTAGCTGTCGATCACCTCTCTCTGGTGGAATAGTACATTTCAGACTCTCATTTTAATGCAAAAGCCATTACAATAATCATCAGCAGAACTTGGGCCTATCTAAAATCATTAACATTGCCTCTTTTCTTTGTCTGTGTGCTGTCTTCATACCATGCCTTTGTGAAGTCATCACATTCTCAAATAAATGCAGCTATTTCATTTAAGCGACCTTTGTATAATCCGACAGTAAAAGCTAAAACTCTTATCAAGAGTAGAGTGGGTGCATTAAGCAGGTTCCATTAAAATAGCCCCTGTGTCTCTCACTCAGCAACCGCTCTATAATCTACGCTTCAGCATATCGTATCAAGCATACATACCAACATTGCAGTGCTTGCAAAATAAAGACAAAGGGCCTGCAGTTTATTCAACTGTGGACAGCGATGGCAAATATGGCTCTGTGTTTTATTTACTGGCTTGCATCACACACACCTAAGAAAAATATTTAATCACCGTCATCCTGGGCTGGTACATTTAAATCAAATTAGCTTGTCTTAGCAGTTAATGCAGAAAGTAATAATTCATTTCCGTGGTATAAAGCACTTCTGTGTTCTCATCGTGGCACTAGTTGTAATTAATCACTTGAGCTGGTGTGGAAATGCGAGGAAGATGAAGTACAGTTGAGAAGAGCAGTCGGGCTTTATCAGAGCAGGCCCCCAGTGAGCTGGCCTCTGGCTTGGCCTGCTGCAGGGCCGCGTGCTCACAGCTCAGTATGAAACATGGCCAAGGTGCCACACGCTGGCCCACTAAGCTCAGCTCCATGTAACAGCCTGTTAACCACAGCTAACCAAGTCACGCTGCCGTATCGTGTAAGTATGTCTCGCGGTGTAAATGTGCTCCCTTACCTGCCATTTATTCTGTGATGCACTGCCTTTTTAATCACACAAAAAAACTTTTTTCCCTGATTGAATCCATTCTTCTGCAAGCTTCATTAAATATGCATGTCGAACAGTTAGATGAGTTTCTGATAGAATAACGAGCTTTTTATATTTCACTCATATGGGAGAACGCAACCTTTATTAGCCCACTCAAGTTCTCTGAAATAATGACACTTCTAAATAGCTGCATAAACTCTGAATTCAACTTGTGCATGACAGTTTATTTTATGCTTTATGGTGCTATTTGAATAAGTTGTCAGTGTACTATTCCAGGGTATCATCATCATAATAATCGTTAATTATGTAAATTGTCCCCTGCTCTCTGCTGCCACTTGGTATATATGCTTGGTACTCTGCCGTCCTACAAGGCCCCTGGATGGCGTTTCTGCTAGCAGATAATGTTCAATACCCAGATGTATAAATATTATTTGAATCCATTTTATTTTAAAAAATCCTGCTGAAATGTTTCATTTTGGATCATTATTTCAGTTTATATTTTAGTGAGGAAGAACACCATCACTGTTTAGAGTGTCAATCAAAAAACTATAAAGAGCTTTGTTACCTCAGTTTGAGTCATGCTGTGGGAACACTGGCTTATTTCGATACACATAACTCCTGAGGTTTATGCTGCTTTTTGGGGCAGCTTGTAAAAGCTAAACCTTAATATAATATTAAAAGATGTGGCACTGCAGCACGGTCAGTGCCGGCTGAAGCGAGGTGTGTAAATCGTTGGCCAAAAGGTGATTCGATCTGATTGCAGTTATTGAGGGAATGGTTCTTAGAAATCTTCAGTTCTTAGCATGATTCGATTAGATGGAGTTATTATTCTGATAACATAAATTGAAAGCTTTTTTTCCCAACTTCACTGGAAAAAAAAAATCGCAAATATTACCATGGAAAACACAAATAATGGAATACAAAGAATGTACAACATCTAAAAACATCTATTTTTATTGTTTTTATTGAATAAGGAGAACACACCAGTGTAAAATTATCAAGAGGCCAACTACTGATCTAAACAGAAAAAAATCATATTAAAGGAAGTGCTACCTGATAGGGGGTTGGGGGGAATTTTCCAGCGGAAATTAACGAAATGACAGTACATTGTTTTTATTCTGTGGTAAATGAAAGATCGGTCTGCGGGTCTGAATAAATAATGAATTATAAACATGTCATGAGCCAGTACTTGAGACCTCTTCCAAGTAGTGAATGAACTGACAAAATCCTCCATCATCCAATACAGTCATCACAATTGTTTTAGTCTGTAGCTTTAGCGCTGCTAACTTTGAATATTGATAAAGTTTAAATATCAGCCTGCGATATTGGCCAAGCCTGACACATCAGACCGATGCCAATATCTTGGTTTTTAATGAATATCAGCCAATAGTGATATGTGCTGCATCTCTAAGGCTAACATCACATTTTTACTTAGCAAGCTAGTTAGCTACCTAAGGGTCTTAGCCATTGTAGCTGGCTAAAAGAACAACCATTTTTTGCACTACAAAACAGGCATTTCCCAAAAGCATTGTAGTGCAACGATTATCTTAACCATTAGATAAAACGCTCTGAACCACAAATCAGGGGTGAGTTTCCTGAAAGCCTCGTAGTTCAAAGATCATCAATTAGCTCTTGATTTATGAATAGTAATGAGCCTTAGCATGCCCTCCTGTGTTTTGGAAGTTGCCATTCTGGCACTGTTACTTTGGTCATCTACCTGCAGCACATGAATGTGAGAGCGCACAACCCAGAAATATGAGTATCTTGATTTTACCCCCAAAAATCAATGCTGGCTTTACAGATCGATGCGTTGAATCGCCACCTTAATAACCAACACAACACAAGACATTGATGCATCGTTACTTCCAGCCACTGAAAATATTACATACACTCTAATCTGGTCAACAGCTAATGAGGTGTTAGAGAGATTTCCTAACAAACAAT
>JAODJU010004562.1:0-10545 GCA_026776725.1 Gnathonemus echidnorhynchus
GCTTTGCCCCCCTCTCTACTTTGAAGAACCCCTTTGAGGTACATCTCCTTTGGTTCTGCCACAAAATAGGATGTTTTGGCATCAAAGGGTTTGCTCTGGGCTTCAATCCTCTCTTTCTCTGGCTTCCGGAGGTAAATGGCCGCTGGGCCAAAACACTCCATTTCTCCATCCCCCATGATGGCGGTTTACTGCAGAAGAAGAAGATGGCCGAAATTAAAGAAGTAGATTTAAAAAAAATGAGTTTTTGCTGTATAGTTGATGATTATGTTTTGCAGTTTGAAATGGATATCTGACAGTAGGCTTCAGCCTAGCTATACTTACTAAACTAATTTTTTATATTTATTTTTAAGTCTACTACTATTTAATAGGTGACTACTAGCTGAAATCTATCTTCCTTAACTTCTTATCTAATGCATGGTCATGTTGATAACTAAATCTTTTCTTTCAAACCCATCTGTAAGTTTAAGAATGTTTTCTTTCTCTGCATTCGACAAAATAGTTAGTCTTACCCTTCCTATAAAAGTCTTACCTTACCTATAAATCGTACCTTAGTATTGAGGTATTCTAGTTTTAGGTCTGAATTCTCATGTCTTTATTTTGTTTTCAGCTACTTCTTGTAGTTTTCATACAGATTTTGAAATTTAAATGCCATTTGCTGATCTTATAATCAGTTAATTTCCTATTAAAATATATTTTTACGAATTTTAACTAGACAATGGTGATTTAGAAACAAGTAAATTAAGGATTTTCAGCTGATGTCTTTTGTGTAGTTTACCTATATGAATTAGGGATCTGCTCAGTTAGAGTGGCAGATAATTCTACGGTGGGTCTAGTGACTGAATTAACCTCAGATGTAATTGTGTGATTGTGATTTGCCACATGCTGTACTGTTCTCTTCCTTATTATCACGGCTGTTAATAAAGGGAGCAGCTGTTATTTACCTCCTTGGATGACAACACTGAAGAGTAGTATCTAGGCTGGAATCTGAAAAACATTATTGGTAATTTTCTTAATACAGCTAGCATTAGTAGTATTGCATTTTACAGAAGGATGGCATCATTTCGTTATTAAGAAAACTCCCCATACCTAACAATGTAGGGCTTTTACTAAGAATCTGATTTAAAAAAAGCATAACTGTGCTCTGGATAATGAATTGTCTCAGTTGCCCAAATTTAGGATTGGATTGGATGCAGCATCACATTAAGATTCACTCACCTGTGCTGGATGCCTAACAGTTCAGAGAAGATTCTGGAGCTGCTGCTTTTATAGAGACATGAGTGGTTGCTCAGCAAAAGGTTCCTGCTGTATTTGGTCATGTGTTTTCACACACTAACTGCTATCCTTACTGCTGTACGAAGAGAAGAGAAATTATTTTTAGCTCATAAACGTAAGGATTTTATTATAAGGAAGTTGCCTGTTTTGATTTTTGTATTCAAAAAATAGTTAGTGGATTAAATATGGATTAAATATGGATTAACTAATATCTGATTAATTAATGTCTGATCCTTTTGCAGTTTCTCTTAGTAAATTGTTAGCATTTTTACAGAAGTTTTGTTTGCTCATTTAACTATTCCTTAAATATTTTTTGCAATAATTATATAAATCATATATTATAATATATTGTACTTTACTGTTATACATGTATTCTCTTGATTCTGAACCATCTTATTAACAGCTTTGGCACAGGCAGAGCAGAGTGCCTAATGTCACATACCATTGCAGGGTAACTGTGCAATTGTTCAGCGTTCTACATTTTACACAGATTTCTTGCCTATATTAATTACAGAGGCATGAAATTTTAAAAATGTCAAAATAATGTAAATAGAGCAATAAAAACAGCACAGCATTCACACCAGTCTTTAATTTGGTGAATAAACATTTTGAATAATGAAGAATAGGTTTGTCACACCACAGCAGAGGTTGTGGAATCTAAGTAATATAAATTGTGCTTCCTATGCCTTCTAAACACTTTCACTTATATTTTTCCTTTATCATCAAATCAGCAAATGTGTGGAAACTCACAAATTCATCCAGTTTTGATATGTTTTTCCACACATTTAATATTTTTATAATCTCATGTTTAATCTGTTTCTCTCCTAAGACATAGTGTGTGAGACATATTGCAGTTATTATTATTATTATTATTATTATTATGTTATTGCTTGTGTCAAAGTTTGTTTATGGCTGTCAGCACTCCTTATTTTCACTGACTTGCGAGCTAGAGCTTTAGAGAAACATGTCAGTTGTATAAGTCAACATTAATGTCAATGTTACCGTAAACTACTATTAATAATACTATAAAGATATTTAAAATGATCATTCATTATACAGAATCTGAATAATGGCACATTATATATTGCTTTACTGAGATCTCATTCTTAAATTCAGTCTGTAAGGGGTATGTCAACAAGCATAGCTTTGCCCTACGTTCTATAAAGCAGATGGAAAACAGGGTGACCTTTATCATTCATACTTCAGAAGTAGCACTGCAACATGACCTCATTCTTTCAGGCAAGTATATATGGTAACAAGGGATCTGATTAAACAATCCTTCAGAGTGGTGATATGATACGGGCAAATGAAGACTGGGGAGTATTAAAAATTCTGGAGTGATTACACATGTGACAAAGTGGGATCAGGTCATATACCCCATAAAATGTAACAACTGATATCCTACTCACAGCTGTGTGTTCTTATTAGGACAAAATACAAATATAGCTGCTTGATCAGCTTGCCTGTCAAAGCATCTCTGTCACTGTTGTAATGTTTATTGTGAATTTGTATCAAACCTATTTTGATATACGGCAGTGTGGAAGCTCGGGTCGCTTAGGTGTTGGGTTTAGAAGAATATCATGCTGAAAAGTAAGTGACCTTTATGGCTGAAATTTCTTTGAAATAGATAATGAACTACATAAAAGATTGTGTTTTTGATTGTTGTAGAATGATTGTGTAATGTTACTATGACTAATGCAGTTCCTTAATAAGATTTTATGTCCTTGCTGTATTGCTTTGGTTTTCGCATTATATCAATTAACAACTTAACCCCCAGTATCCATCCAGCCATGCATGGCATCTTTCATCATCTTAGTCAGGACTTCTGGGATCCTGGTGCCTTTACCAGGCAGCAGAGGGTACAGAGGAAGGGGCATCCTTGATGGAATACCAGTGCAATCCAGGACTCACACATGCATGCACAATCACACACTGCAAGCGGCTTTGGACTGCGGGAGGAAACCTATACAACAGAGGGAGAATACATACACACACGTACATGCATAGCGAGAATACATACACACACACATACACGCATAGCAAGAATACATACACACACATGTACACGCATAGAGAGAATACATACACACACGCATACATGCATAGCAAGAATACATACACAGACACATACACGCATAGCAAGAATACATACAGACACACGTACACGCATAGCGAGAATACATACACACACGCGTACATGCATAGCGAGAATACATACACACACATGTACACGCATAGCGAGAATACATACACACACACATACATACACGCGTAGTGAGAATACATACACACACACGTACATGCATAGCAAAAAAACATACACATACACACACACGTACATGCATAGCGAAAATACATACACACACATGTACACGCAGTATGAGAATATATACACACATGCATACACACATAACGAGAATACATACACACACACACATACACGCAGAGTGAGAATATATACACACATGTACACGCATAGCAAGAATACACACACACACACACACACGTACACGCATAGCGAGAATATACATACACACAGACATACACACACAGGTGTTTGTATTCATATATTTGGGTCGACTGTACATTCAATTCTATAGGAAATACCCTAATCCTAACTATGACAACCTTAATCCCTACCCAGCCCTAACCTTAACCATAAGCAAACAATCAAAATACAGCACATTTTTAGTTTTTTGATTGCTGTCTCAGATTTTTATAAAATTGAGTTTCCCAATGTGTGGACCGAAAAAATGATCCCCACAACGCCAAAACTGGTTTTTATCACATTATGAGGGGATTTGGTCCCCTCCCCACTCCAGATATCACGTGTTTCTTCAGAGTAATAAAAGAGCATGGAGCATTTAAATATTCCTATGAAGTGTAAACAGTTTCTTCTGGCTCAATTTTAAAGATGATCTAAAAATGTGTAAAGAAATCCACTCTGTAAAATGGTAATTGTGCCACGGAATAGAAATGAATGAATCTGAAAGGAATTTAAGATTACATATGTGTGTTGTCTCATAATATATTTGAAAATAGTATTTTTATGATGTCATTGATATGAGTACAAATGTGTATGAATGGCGATATTTTTTTCCAAGAGAAATTCAGGTTGTCAGTTATCCTCCTGTCTGGACCGCACCACTGCAGCCTTAAAGCACTTTATGACTCTGGAGCATATAAATATGTTATTTCGACTTCCTCTGCTGACCCTGGGAGGACAGGCTCCCACCTCCCTGTGGGGGTCCAGTTGTTAGGTGGATTGGTGTTTCTAAGGACTTCAAGAAAGTACCAAATGTGCAATACTTCAAGGTATTCATTTTTCACTGGTGTAAAAACTGGTCCCGGCGCAGAATGACATCACAACACGAGGCAGGGTATTTTGTACTGAATTAAAAAATGTGGCTGTAGTCTACTATAGGGCTGGATGATGTGTGATATTAATACCAACATCGCATTTTATGCACATGCATTTCTTACATGCCAGTCAGTTGCAGATTAAGATTAAGGCTTTTTTCTTACCTTCAGTTCTGTATGGACATTATAGCGCAGGGAGTTTAAGTTTCACTAAAACATTTTTAGTCTGTTGGAGGAAAACAGACTTAGCAAGTTCTGCAATTTTAATGATTAATCCTTTTCAAGATGATCTAGTTTATCTCCTCAGCCTTTGCATGAGCGTTGCATGCGTTCTCCGAGACAATAATAATACTGTAATTTTCATCCTTGCTGTTTATATCATTCTTAGATGGGTTTGTGAGAAATTTATCTTGAACTCCTTTTCTTGCTTTATAAATACCCCAATATTTATTGCAACAAAGTCACGTTGCAGTATTTTGCCATATCGCACTGTCCTAGTATATTATACAAAATACTTTATTTCCTGTCATGCCATCCTGATCTTGGTTGTTTCTGTTCTTCTGACCAGGGGTGCGTTTCTCGAAACCATCATTACGTTAGCAACTTCCGTCGTTCGAACTATGTAAGTACGACGCAGGTGTTTCCCGAAACCATAGTTCAAACTACAGAGGTAACGATACTGCGGACTTACGTAGTACGATGCATTGTTAATGCTAACTTCCGTCGTTGTTCGAGAAACGCACCCCAGATCGCAATTTAAGCTTTGTACTTTGCATTGGTCCTTGCATCCATTATTATTTCTTTTATTTTGCTTACATCGTTTATCGTTTTTGCTAAATTTTTCAAGATATCAGTTGTATTGTGTTTCAGAGGCAGGCTATTTGCATAACCAATCGACAAAAAAAGCATTTCAAGTCACACCACAAAGAACCTGAGTACCAAAGGTCCCCCAGCTGGTTTGCTACTTTTCATAGTGGAACTTTTGGGACTGGTACTTGATTGTATGTCAGTGGTAAAGGGAAAGTACTAAAACTACTGTACCAAAAGTATGGTACCGGTTGCAGTGGAAAAGCTCCATAAAGTGTTGTAGGTGGCAGACGGATATCCATCCAGGACGTACGCCGCCTTTTACCTGACATCCTTTACCACAGGGTGCAGTGTGATAGGCATGACTGGAACTTATTATACCTTTCCAGCTTCGCGGCTCTTGGTTCTCATCTTGTTGACCTGAGACTCAGCGATGTCGGCACGCTCCTGGGCTTCCTCCATCTCATGCTGCACCTTTCTGAACCTGGACAGGTGAGTGTTGGCCTGCTCCTCCTGTACAGCAGTCAAAGACCTCATCAGTTCAAGTCGGCATTTTCATAGATCGACTCATAGATAATTCACATTGAGAATTTCACCATCATCTGGACCATATTTTTGTTTTTATATCAACAAAGTATTTTGAGAAATACTAAAAACTAAAACTGATTTAACTTTCCCTTTTAATATAACTATACAAATATAAACTTTTTTATGTTTTAAGACAGCCTGGATAAGAAAAAACTAACAAGTTGAAGATTAAATAAATTCTACTCTTTAAAGACTGAAAAAAAATAATTTCAGAGATAATTTCTCAGTTCCAGAAGCAGGTCATACAGTCATAATATTTCACCATATAATTAGAAGAATGACTTTAATACAATTTTTGTGAAATTTATGTTATAGCTCAGTTCTGGAATTAGCAAATTAGCATCTTATATTGAAAATTAGACATACAGCTTCCTCAGCCTGTCTCTTGTTGACCTTCACTTTCAGCTGCAGCTTGTCTACAAAATACTGCAGTCTGTTCACATTCTTCTTGTCCTCCCCAGTCTACAGAAAGTATAGATTATTAGATACCAGCAGTTTTCACTGTACTATTTGTCATGTGTACATAAACATGAATAAAACTGTTTATATAAACATATATAAAAATCTACCTGGTAGGTAAGCTCCTTGAGCCTCCTCTCATATTTACGGACATCTTTAACAGCATCGGCTCCACGTCTCTGTTCAGCTTCAACCTCAGATTCCAGCTCGCGTACCTTAAATGTAAAAATTCAGATTTTTTTCCTGTGGCTTTCTCAAATATTTGTCAAATGGTAAAGCAGTAATATGCTAATAGAGTACAATAGAATAAAAGACTTTATTGTCATTGCACATTTTCTTGCACAACAAAATTAAATAGCTGCACATTGCACAAAATTTGCAGAGCAGTCCCTAGGATATTCACGTCTAGACATTACGACAGAAAAAAAACACTTTTTTAAGGAAAAAAGAAACCTGTGTAAATAGAAATAAGTTTGAATATATGTATATTTTTGGCAAGTTATTGCATAGTAATCACAGTAATTCCATATTTCACATTTTTCATAATATTGCACAGTTATGTTGTATTGCACAGTTTTCATAGTATTGCACAGTTATTGAACCAAGTGTGTCTTGTTTGTTTTAGTCCGACTGGAGTTCAATTCAGTGATGGCTTAAGGAAAAAATTGTTTTTGAGCCTGTTAATGTGGGTTTTCAGGGTCTTGTAGCGCCTCCCTGACGGTAGGTGCTGTGGGCCCTGAGAGGTCGATGCAGGAGCCTGTGGACCCAGTTATTGGTGTTCATCTGCCAGCTGGTGCTAATTTCCTTAATTATCTGACAAACCCTATTTAACTGGCAGCCTAACTTTCCAGTTATCGATGACTTTGCGAGATGTTGAGCTGTTCTCAAGTGACTGAAACCCACCGGCAGCAGGTTGTCCAGATGAAGGCCAAAGGGATGTGACCCTATCAGCCACAGCAAGAGAAGCTGGTCATTCCAAATCTGTGATTTCTAGAATATTGAACCTTTACAATGTCACAAACTCAAGTCCCCCAAGAAGGCTGGTCGTCCACGAAAGATAAATGTAAGAGAGGACAGGATAATGCAGAGAATGTCAGTAGGGAATCGTTTCAACACTGCAGCTGGAATTGCTTGCCAATTCAGCGCTGAACAGGGTAAGGATCTGTCTCGTCATACAGTGTCTCGACATTTAAGAGCATTTGGACTGACAGCCTACTCTGCAGTGACCAAACCTCTCATAAGCAGGAAGAATCAGAAGGCTAGACTAGCCTTTGCTGAGGAGCATGTTGTGTGGACAGAGGAGAAATGGTCCAAAGTTCACTTTAGTGATGAATCTTTAATGTGGTTGAGTCTGATGGGAAACATTATGTTCATCTTCAAACTGGGGAAAGACTGAAGCTCAACTGTGTTAAGAAGTCAGTGAAAGGTGGAGGAGGACGTGTCATTAGTTCATTAGTCATTATTAAATGGAATAATACTGATAGCTATAAAATTACAGAAATGAGAAAGACTAATTACTTATAATCATGGGAAAATATGCTTCTTTGAGTTTTATTACCCTTTTAGACTGGCATGTTGGGTTTGTTTAATCTGCATTTAGACATATAACATAAATATACAGACCGATGTTAAGAACTATCTGCTATTAAATGTATAGATTTATCCATTCTAAAATAACTGCTCTTCTTTCAAACACATTATTTCAATTATGTATTATTTAGGAACCAATATATTAAATTTGGGAGGCAACAGCTGGTATATTGTTACAACAAAGTAAGAACACAGATTTATAGAATTATTAGAATTTTTCAAAATAATTACAATTGTATTTCAGTGTTCAAAAACGTTTCATCGCTTACCTGTCATGTCCTGCACGACATTACCAATCGCCAAAGTAGTACAACACACTTGAAACCCAGATGCTTATCATAGGCTTAAATAAAGTGTAAATAATTTTTTAAAACTTAGCCAACTTTCGATATCAGTGATGCTAGGTGTGATGAACTGCAGTGATAGAGGAGGCGGACCCCGGAATGCGGAGGTAAGCTGGTTTATTAGAAAACTCGGTTGCAACCAAAACCAGGAGGGCAATCCAAAATTGAAGTCGAGTCACAGGCGTGGGTCGAGTACCGGAGAGATCAATCCTACAAAGACTGATGAGACGAGGATCCGTGGGAAGGGGTAAACGAGGACGGGCAGGATGGGCAAGACGGGCAGGACGGGTAAGACGGGCAGGACGGGCAGGCAGGAGACAGCAGGCAGGACAAACCGGGGAGACAGGAGACAGAAAGATTGCTCAGTAAGGCGCATTAGGAAATGGCAACAATACTTCCCGTCGACTTCTAGGAGAAGTCGGTTCAAATAGTGGCGCTATAGGCGCTATTGGTCATTGGCACTCGGCCCCGCCCTTGTGGGCGTGACACTAGGCCAGTAATAACGTTTGGAAATTGCATACTACGTTCTTTCTTTTCCACTGTGTCCACTAGTGGCAGTGGCATGGAATTCTTTGAAAATGTCATCTGCCTCTTCAGCACTTCGCACAGCTTGAACCAAGCGCTCTTCATTTGTGCCCTTTTGTGCCATAATAAAGCACCCCATCTGTCAAGAGAACAAAGCATAACCTCGATTGTAAAATATATGTGTATGCCACATGCCAACTTTTTATTTTCATTTTGATTCAAAACGTCATATTTTATAACTAAGACGAAATGTAAAATAATAGCCTGTAAGCCTAGGTTCACCTGTTCACCTAAGAAGTGGTGAACAGGCTCAACAACATTTAAGACAGACATGGGAAGTATTATGCAATGTAATTATACCTTTTACTTAAGTAATGTAAGCCTATTTAAAATATTTGTATGACTCATGGTTTAAGAAAGACCACTAGTAGGCCTGTTTAGAAGTGTTTTACGTGTGATGGCATATTGTTGCGCACGTTGTTGAATGACATATTTTTCTATTCAGGAATCGGGATATTTGCCATCTGTTAAATATGTTCATATTATGTTATACTGCATTGGATCCATTCTGTCAATCCGTTAGTGGTCACACCCAAAAAATTAAAATCAAGCTCTGAATCTTCTTTCGCCTTCCAGAATTCAGAAGCATACAATGACACCAACAACGTAGATGGCTCCATGCAAATTAAATTAATATTTTTCTAAATCTACCAGATTTATTGTTTAAGGTGTGGCAACATTAAAATTACACATGTCCCAACATTAAAAATACTTATGAAGTTTTTAAAGTCAAAGACAGACTTTAGTCTTAATATATACAAATTGAAGATACATTCAAGTGAAATTGGGGATGTCTGAGTAAAAGACTTTAAACCATGACTTAGATTTAGTCCTAAGTAACTGGGAATGTGGTGAATGATTCTGCATCATAACTATACACTCAAGCTTCTGTAAGCAAGGAATGAGGAAATCTGTCCCTCTTCTCATTGGCAGTGGAAATACACTATATTACCAAAGTTATATTGGGACACCCCTACAAATCATTGAATTCAGGTGTTCCAATCACTTCCATAGCCACAGATGTATAAAATCAAGCACCTAGGCATGCAGACTGCTTCTACAAACATTTGTGAAAGAATGAGTCACTCTCAGGAATTCAAGCTCAGTGAATTCAAGCATGGTACCGTGATAGGGTGCCACCTGTGCAATAAGTCCATTTGTGAAATTTCCTCGCTTCCTCGCTTGGCCCATGCTAAGCTGGTAGTGGTATTATAACAAAGTGGAAGCAATTGGGAACAACAGCAACTCAGCCAGGAAGTGTATGGAGCTATATTAGGGCCAAAAGTTTCGTTAATTTAAAAAAAAAATCTGAAACTGAAAGTTCAAGTTTTGCTGTTGAACTTGCTAAAATTAACGAAATGACTCGAAAAAAGATTCGTTCATTTTGCTGAACGAGAATCAAAGGTCCGAGTCGGTAAAATGATCCGAACTTCCCATCACTACCACGGATAGCCACTGCAGGTGGGTACTATATATGCCGATGGCACGGAGGCCGTCCATTACGTTACTACGTTAGGCTGTCACTCATCATTCCACGCCC
>JAODJU010004564.1:0-10528 GCA_026776725.1 Gnathonemus echidnorhynchus
GCAAACCAGCCCTGATACAGTAGGAACAGTGAATGACATGTACAATCCCCTGAAATACCTTTTTGACCATTAAATATGCAATTTGTGGCAACCAAGCCATGTTCCTTTACCTTTCCAAATGGCATTGTGTAGTGCTCAATGTAGGGTCCAGTTACTGGTTTAGGGTGCTCGCTGTCATCTGCTATGACTATAGTGACGGTGGGGTAGAACCGCCGTATGCTATTGATCAAAATTTGTAGTCTGTCATAGCGTATGAATGTCTTAGTAGCTATGGTCACAAGGTGACTGATGCTGTATTCTACAAGAAGGCAGACATAAAATGACTTATTAGGGAAAGCATAAAGTATAGAACAAAAAGAAATGACGTATAGTTTCTTAAATGTTTATTAAATGTTATGAAACACCAGAGGTTGATTCTCCCATGTCACGTCCCATGTCCCAAGTCAAAATTGTGCCTAGCTGTGTGCGTCTTTCACTGACGTGTACTCTCCCATTAACTTAAGTCTGGGGTTTACGCATGCTTAGGCTACAGTAGATATGCGCTTTGGGCGGAGAAACACCAAAATATGCGCGTGTTGCATTTTAATGCAATATGCAGTTTTTTGAAAGCCGAACATGTTACAAAATCAGTTTTTTTGTGCATTTATTATACATTGAGAAACAACTGGTACAGTATAATCCCGTTATAGTGGACTCGCTTATAACAGAATATCGTCTATAACAGGGGTGGGCAATCTTATCCACAAAGGGCCGGTGTGTATGTGGGTTTTCGCTGCAACTCCCTAATTAGGTCATTAATTAGAGGACTGATTGGCTGAAAGAGTTCTCACGCCTGGGTTTGAACAGCTGACCTACAGGTTATCCCAAAAACCTGCACACACACCGGCCCTTTGCGGATAAGATTGCCCACCCCTGGTCTATTACATACGAGGTCCGCTGTTCCCGGCCGTGCGCCTTTAAGAACATGCAGAAAAAGCATCGGATATAGCGAACTCGCATATAACGGAATTTCGCTTATAACGGACAAACATTTTGGTCTCCAGGGCCGCTTTTAGCTGTAGTTGTGTTCGGCTATAAAGAACATAAAGGGCAGGCTCTGCCTACAAGGCACGTGGCGTGCCGGTGATATCCAGGATTATTAAATAGGCATGGTGTAACAGTAGGCAACACTAATTGGTCTGTGTGGCTGTCCATCACCTGGCACACTGTGCGTCAGCAAACAACGCTCGCAGCTAGAGGGATGCAGTAAGCAATGAGGTCAAGGTTACTACTGTACCGTACATGTATAACCACTTATAGGCCATATATACTTCCAACAGTCAGGTAAAGTTGGATTACTACATGTACAATATAATAATCTAAACCACAAGTGTGTCTGTTGGGGTGTGGCATGAGTAAATGGTGTCCTGTAGTTGTGCTCTGGGCATACAGCAACTCTGGATATAATGGACTTTGGATATAATTAAAATCTAATCTAAACAATATAATTATGCAAAAATATGACAACAGTATATTGAAATAAATAAGTATATACAAAGTACATTACTATTAGGCTAGATTCAAGTGACATCAGCCTTGCCAACAGACCTAGTAAGTCAATCAATTAGACTAAAAGACTCATGGATTAAAAAATAACTATTTCAATTAAAATGAATAAAAAAATAGAAATTAAATAGAAGTAATGTGTTCTTGAAGATCCTAAGCCACAAATGCTGGACACCGAATGCATGTCATGTTTCCAGTTGGATCATGAAATGCTACATTTAATAAAAGAAATATATAATGGTTTTTGTACATGTAATGCCAATACAAGACACAATTTGTCCAATATTTTTGTCCAATATTATGTTTTATATGTACACTAGGTCAGAGGTCCCCAACAGAACTAGCTAAACAAGACACTAATCAAATTGGTAATTTTTCTATGCTTCATGGTGTAGATGTGTGTTTTTTGTGGTTGTGGCTAACAATTGGTTTGGAATAATACATTGCAGCCTACATTGTAGTCAATAAGCTTGTTCAGACTATGCAGTGGATTGCATCATTGTCAGAATCAGTCCCTGCAATGTCTGCTGTTTCCCCATTTGGCCAGACGCTGTCACTGGCCATCCTGTGCGTTTCTGTGTTTACAGTTGAACCTTTCACGGCACCTAGTGTGTTCCCCTACTCCCAGAGCTGCCGTGTGGCTGAATGGACCGAGTGTCTCGCAAGAATTGCGTATCCCTACCGTCGTTGGAACTTTTAGTGATTAATTGTTTTCCCCGTTAATTACGTTCTTGTATTGGTCCTTGCGTTTTGTGTCTTTTGTTTCTGCTTATCCTAGTTTGTGTTTAGTTTCTGTAGTTATGTTCTGTTTCAGATAGAGTATATTCTTAGTTTCGCCTAGTGTTTCAGTTCTTAGTCCCTCACCTGTTCCCTGGAGCTCCTGGTCCCTTGTGTGTTATTAGTAATGGGCCACACCTCTCCCTCATTTTGCCCTCATCTGTGTATATATGTGCTTGTCTTTGACCTTGTTTCAATCGTTCTTTGTATGTGCTTAGATGTCCATGTTCCACGTGGTGCCAAAATCACTGAGGGCATAACTCACTTTTCTTAATTACCCTTCTTGCACAGCTGTATCTTCTTTTTTGGGTTACACGTTTTAGGAGAATAGACCCCCATGTGTGTAAACTGAAGATTAGCAAGCAATATTTTACCCCTAGAAGAGTGTTTTTTGTCACAGACTCAGGGGGTTCTGGCACGGGGGTGAGGCATGGTGCAGGCAGGAAGGTGGACGACCCACTAGCAACTCACAGGACACAACAGGGGTTTATTATCAGAACAGAAGGCACTACGGACACTACAAAATAAATGGATCACGAGGGGTTAAAAGCAAACAGGGAAAAAAAAACAAAGACTAATTACCAAAGGTTAAGGGAACAAGATCCAGGGACAAAGCAATAAGGGGCAGGCAGGCAGACAAGCAAGCAAGCAAGCAGCAAAGTACAAATATAGCACAACACAGGGAAAGTTCTAAAACTCGGAATACAACTGAATGCACCACTGACATACAACAAGACATACAACAATGACCCACTAGGGAATGGAACTGTGGCAGGAACTTAAGTACAGAGAGTGATACAAGAATAACACAGGACAGGTGGGAACAATTAACAAGGGCTGGCAAAATGGGCAACAGGTGAAATAACTAATTAACTCAAGAAACTCAGAAACTAACAGGGAAACTAAGAACTGAAAAAGAAACAAGGAAACAGAATCTAAACATGGGGAAAATAACGGAGGCAGGGAACAAAATCTACAAAAATACAAAAAACAGAGGAGGCACAATTTGAACACATGAATGAGGGATTAACAGATTGAGCTATGCGGCCATTTGGGGAGCAGGGGAAACACACTGTATACTGTACTTTAACAGGGAGGACAGGATGGACAGTGACACCTGCTGGCCAAACGGAGAGGAGACACCAAAGACTGGGACAAACAGCTGCTGACCCTGACAGTTTTTTATCTTTTCGACATAGAGGACCAACTGTAACTTACCTCCTTTTGGACCAGGATCATACAGCTTTGGAAGAACACCATGGCGGACTTTGACCGTGAAGACTGCCTTGTGCCTTTCTGTCTCAAATTGCACTTTAAAATAAGTGGCAATGGGTAAGATTACATTTATATTTCATTAATCAAAAAATGCAAAACAATAAGAATACAATATTTTCAGATTAGTCTGCACTGTCTTGCTTTTCGCTGTTATGTCTCGAATGCTGCTTTTGGCTAACCTTTGTCTGCTGTGTTGGGATGAAAAAGCGTGTTTGTGTAGGTGACGAACTGCAGCTGCTGGTTCAAGTGGGACAGGAAGTCGCTAGACAGCATTATATGCATCGTCCCTTCACCTTTCAGAGTCACCCCCTGCACTATAGCTGTCACGTCAAATGTGCCCATTGTGGCCGACAAGGTCACCTGCATGAGTGAATAGAAAAATGAGAAAGGGTGAAGGATTAAATAAGGAAACAGCAATGTTTCAAGAAATGCAGCTTCAGTTTAATATCAGAGATGGTTATTGGTAAACAGAGGAGACAAACATTTTAAAATGGTTAACTCACTGAGTGACCTTTCCCGGGTTGCTCCTCTAATCGAAGTCCTGAAAGAAAAAATATGCTTAAGCAGATGTTGACATTTATTTCTCCATTGTTTAACAATTTTAGATACTCTCAACCTCAAATGTTTGCACTCAGATCTTCAAACACTCGCAGAGATCTGCCTGATGTTATCAGTATAGTATCAATGGCTGCCCTCACCTGGGATGAGGATGGTTTTCTTGGGTCGTACTTCAACTCCCTGTGTGGGGTACTGTAAAGGGCTGTTGGCTTCTGCGATAAGGAGGAGGTTCCCTGCGTTCTGTGACCTAGTGCACCCAGAGGGAGAACTTTGTAAAACAGCAACTTCATCATACATTCACACACTGGACTGAACAATGACCATCTCTTTAACAGCAAAAGCCCATTTTCTTGAAAGCTGTACATGCCAGTAAATGGAAAATTAAGCACTCAATTTATGGTATGACTGATTGAATTAGTGCTGGGCAATGATTAAAATCTTTAATCGCGATTAATTGCATGATTTTTTCTGTGATTAATTGTGATTAATCGCAATGTTATGCGCAAAATTTAATAATGAATTCAAAAGTAGTGTTTTGTGCACTTTATTTTGACCCTCTGGAGTCGGCGGTCCCGCCTGACAGAAATTTCGCCACACCGTTTAAATAACTCTGCGAGTTTTTGTCATATACACATTTAAAAAACACCCCCCAGAAATCTTGGACGGTCTACTTTTCAAATATATATATAGGTAGAAACTAAAAATTTTTTTACAGCTTCGTGATACGAATAGAAAGAACAAGAGTGACTGACTTAAGTGTCTGCGTCTCGAAGCAGCTCTGATCGTCTTCCCACTTGCAAATCGCGCTATTCACATGATAATAACATGATAATCTGACAGTTAGTATTGGGTAAAGAAATATGTGAAGACGCCCATTGTGACCAAAATAAACAAGAGCACATGTCTGGGTAGTGTTTATACTGATCGGCTACAATATGGCACATGGATACGTCTCTGCCGCTGAAGCTTTGCGCCAATGTTGCCATTTTCAACAGCGATTCTTGTACCTGTGTCCATGGCTCAGTGTGCTAAGCCTGTGTGCCTGTAATCGCAAAATCGCCAGTTCAAACCCAGCCTATTTAGAATGTGAATAGTGATCTTCAGCTGAGAGTAGTATAAGAAGGTATAGTATAAGAAATAAGAAGGAAGGTACAGCCTGGCTGCATAAAGGTCATGCAGGTCCACCTCTTTTGGAAGCTCTGATACTCCTGGGCTCTTCGGCGTTTTATCTCCTCCAGTTCTGAGGCTGGAAAGGCTTCACGCAGCAAATAGATTTGCAAGTTTTGGTGGTCTTCACAGCTGCAGGAGTTCAGGGCCAGCAGACTGGAAGAGAGAGTAGACAAACAATTGTATCAAAACTAGCGTGAACTATCATGCATTAATATACACTATATTGCCAAAAGTACTGGGACATACCACCAAATCCTTGAATTCAGGTGTTCCAATCACTTCCATAGCCACAGGTGTATAAAATCAAGCACCTAGGCATGCAGACTGCTTCTACAAACATTTGCTCAGGAGCTCAGTGAATTCAATTGTGGTACCGTGATAGGATGCCACCTGTCCATTTGTGAAATCTCCTCGCTACCAAATATTGTACAGTCAACTGTTGGTGGTATTATAATAAAGTGGAAGCAATTGGGAACAACAGCAACTCACATAAAATCAGAGTGGGGACAACACCTCTTGAGGCACGCAGTGTGCAGAAGTCACCAACTGTCTGCAGAGTCAATAGCTACAGACCTCCAAACTTCAGTGTGTAGATAACTTCATGGAATGGGTTTCCATGGCCGAGCAACTGCATCCAAGCCTTACATCACCAAGTGAAATGCAATGCGTTGGATGCAGTGGTGTAAAGCACGCTGCCACTGGACTCTAGAGCAGTGGAGATGTGTTCTCTGGAGTGACGAGTAACACTTCCCTGTCTGACAATCCGATGGATGAGTCTGGGTTTGGAGGTTGCTGGGAGAACGGTACTTGCCTGACTGCATTGTGCCAAGTGTAGAGTTTGATGGAGGGAGGATTTTGGTTTGGGGTTGTTTTTTCAGGGGGTTGGGCTTGGCCCCTTAGTTCCAGTGAAAGTAACTCTTAATGCTGCAGCATTCAAAGTCATTTTGGACAATTTCATGCTCCCAACTTTGTGGGAACAGTTTGGGGATGGCCCCTTCCTGTTCCAACATGACTGCACACCAGTGCACAAAGCAAGGTCCATAAGGACAAGGATGAGCGAGTCTGGTGTGGAGGAACTTGACTGGCCTGCACAGAGCTCTGACTTCAACTGGATGGAACACTTTTGAAATGAATTAGAGCGGAGACTGCAAGCCAGGCCTTCTTGCCCAACATCATGCCTGACCTCACAAATGCTCTCCTGGAAGAATGGTCAACAATCCCCATAAACACACTCCTAAACCTTGTGGACAGCCTTCCCAGAAGAGTTGAAGCTGTTATATCTGCAAAGGGTGGGCCAACTCCATATTAAAGCCTATGTATTAAGAATGGGATGTCATTAAAGGTCATGTGTGTGTAAAGGCAGGTGTCCCAATACTTTTGACAATATAGTGTAATAAGTAAGATGTCAGACAGAGGATCATGCACCATAGTTTGAATGACTGTAAGATGTAAGGTGAGAATGGAAGTTAAGAATGTGTGCATCTCCCTAGGTGACCAGAGGCTGGCCAACACTCACCCAGCGATGTTTGCCTTGATCTGGTAGGGGATGCTCCTGTTGCTGCCCGACAGGACTTGCTGCTGATCCCTTAACACATTTTTTGTCATACTGCTTGGCTGTGATTGAAGACCCATGGTGGTGTATGCATCAGGAACCAGGAGGAAGAGGCCAATGACCACTAGCAGCACTGCCAGCAGCACTGCCAGCAGCAATGCCAGTTTGGGTTTGACATGCATTGTGTAAGGAGGCACACAGCGGCTTCCTGCTGCTCCTGGAAAGACAGCATGGATTATCTATTTGCAGGTACATGTATGTGTCACACAAAGGCATCCTAACTGAAATAATAAATTAGCAAAAAGGGCTGCTTTCAAATTTCTCTGTAACTTACAGGAAAACAATACTTGGTGCAATCATATATTTATATTTTCATTTACCTGTCAGATGTTTATGTACGAGACAACAAATGAGGCAGATAAACATAAGAAGTGTTTCCCTGTCAAGTTAGGTACAGTACAGGTGCAAGATAGTTAATGGAACGGCAGCTATACAAAACGCTGCTTAAAACCATCCAAAAACATCAGAAAAGCAATATAAATAAATATCACCTACTGGATTCGTACTACAAAATACAAGAACAGAACATAAAGTAGTGCAAAGTAAAATCGCAAATGGAAAAGTCAATGAGAGTGTGCTGGTGAGTATCAGTGGTAGGATGGGGTTACCTGAAATTCCCAACAGAGACTGGTCATAAGGCGTTATTTCAAGGTCGAAAGGAACTCTGCAGAATGGGTCTAAAAAAAAGTGTGTCACTTCTGGTGTTTGCTGCGAGAGCCGAACTGGTTGGTAATGCGTGAACTATCAAACTGTAGATATCGGTGAAATATTTGTAATAAATAGTCAGAAGGTGTTGAGCTTTCTGCCTCCATATGTATGAACCAAATGTTCTCTTCATTCATTTGTGTAAATCAATAAACTGAATAATGTTGTAAACTGGTGTTTTATTTTACGTCTTTTCAGTATTTACAATTTCGTTTTAAAGCATACATTTTGACACACGTCTGCTGTCATGAAAAACTTACAGAAAGAGAGAAGAAATCACACCGCGCGCAGCATACATCGTGTCACACATTATACATGCGCAGAAAAGAAAAAATAGACCCTTTTGTCAACATCGTAGAAAAACTTAATAATCGGAAATAATACAAACATATGAGATGAGAACACATAATCCAACAGAAGGAAAATCTGGCAAGTTAAATTATGTAATCAGACAGATCCATAATCTTCCGCAAGTTTACCTTCAAACTCAGATGGATTAAACACCTTCCCTGGCCACTGACAATATCCGAGTAATTTAAAGCGTAAACCATGATTACATGTTCTGCATCTTTGTTTTGTAGCTCCTGTGGCTGAACAGAGCAGATTGTCCTTCCAATGTTCTTGACACTGTCTTATGCTAAAAATGTTAGGTCATAATTGAGTTGCCGGATAGAATTTGCCCATTGGAGAGGTACAATAATACCTTACCAGACATTACACAGTAAGGATGGAAAAAATATCGATTTTATGATTAACCACAGTCCTGGTTTTGACTGGTTTTGATACTGATTCACGAAATCCCAAGACTGATTTTGTTAATGCAGTGGTTCTCAACCCTGTTCCTGGCGCCCCCCCTGCCAGAATGTTTTCGTTTCAACCCTACCTTAATCAGGCTTATATGGTCCTTAATAGGTTACAGACCGAACGCAGCATACGCTACGCTCCGTGCCGCGCACCGCTCATGGAGTTTGTGTGAGCACTTTGGTCAAAGATGAACTTTGTTGAACTTTGACTGCTGCGCGCTGTGACGCATTGTCTCGCGATCAATAGAAACAAGGCACTGAACCGGGCACAGAAAACGAAATGGAGGAAAAACATATATTGTCCGTGTCTGAGTTCCCAGAGCTATATCACACAAGTGTAGAATCTTTTTGATTGCGAAATATACACATCGTCGATACTGACCGCGAGCCAAAATGACAGGAGAGAGTTTTGAAAACCACGCTACTCTTTGCGCAGAAGCCTCGCGGCGAGCACGGCACTTGCCGCGTTCGGTCTGTGACCAGCTGTATCTCTCGTTTAATGTCCACATTACGTCCTGTAAAACAGATTTGGACGTTGATTAAATATTACCATAGTCACTTTAGCTATAATTCCGTATTTTCATTTCATGTATTATATTACAAATCTTTGAGCAAACTTTAAAATGTTCACCAAGAGGCCTACCATTTGGCACAATTAACAATGGCCAGGCATAGAACAAAATTAGACTTGTGAAGGTCATGTCTCATGAATTTCATTTTTTGGACCACCCTGTTGAGATATTTTTGCATATATGGCTTGTTTACCTCAACACTTTAATAGAAAGACATTAAAATGGCAGAAAAACTGTCTATAAAGTAGCAGGTGCAATGCGTAGATGCTTTATTGACGTTAACCCAGAACGTGGATCTAAAGCTCACCAAGGAAAAGTCACCAGCAAGCGAACAGCAAGGTGGTGCGGAAGAAAATAACTGTCCTGAATGTGTCCACATTCATGAGGAAACTGATGGACTTCCAGTGGGATTTCATATAATTTGAGTGTTGGGGAGATGCACTGTCAACCAACACACCGCAGGGCACACACACTGACAGTCATTCACTAGTGGCCGATTTAGAGTTGTCAATCAACCTATAGAACATGCCTTTGGACTGTGGGGGGCGACCAGAGCCCCCGGTGGAAACCCACACAAACACACGGAGAGCAGGCAAAATCCACACAAACACGCGGAGAGCAGGCAAAATCCAGACAAACACGCAAAGAGCAGGCAAAACCCACACAAACATGCGGAGAGCAGGCAAAATCTACATAAACACACGAAGAGCAGGCAAAACCCACACAAACATGCGGAGAGCAGGCAAAATCTACACAAACACACGAAGAGCAGGCAAAATCCACACAAACACACAAAGAGCAGGCAAAATCCACACAAACATGCGGCGAGCAGGCAAAATCCACACAAACATGCGGCGAGCAGGCAAAATCTACACAAACATGTGGAAAGCAAGCAAAACCCACACAAACACACGAAGAGCAGGCAAAATCTACACAAACATGTGGCGAGCCGGTAAAATCCACATAGAAAGGTCCACTGGCCATTGAACCCAGGAATCAAACCCAGGACCTTCTTGCTGTGAGGCGGCAGCGCAAATTACTGTGCCACCATGCTACCCACGTATATTAATATATTTACAAAAATCATCACTTGTATTTAGCCATATATTTAGTTATGTTAACTTTTTTACAGATGCATCTCCAAATGCGAGTACCAGGCTTACAATGAAAAGGTCTCCAAAATCAGTGGGATTAAACGACCGGCAACCTTCTTCTAATTTCATGAAAAATGCATTAATCCATATGAGGTTGGAACTTCCTTGCTCTCAAAGACCCCACCTTAACCGTCATCTGTCAGAGTCTCTCTCTATCTCTCTGGGGACCAAAATACCGTAGTACCCAGAAGGTTAAGGCGTGTCTGCTAAACTTCGTGCTGGGTCAGGCTGAGATGAGTATCTGGCTGACCCGGAGGAACAGAATGAAGGGGGCAGGATCGACGAATCCTACCCTCATGATGAAGGGCTTGGTGGCAGCCCGCATAAAAATTGACCATGCTTTTTTCGGGGTGACTC
>JAODJU010004565.1:0-10479 GCA_026776725.1 Gnathonemus echidnorhynchus
CACAGGCAACCAAATCCAATCCAAAATCCTAAGAATAGTCGATAATCAGACAATAGTCAAAACACGGGTAAACAAATACAAGCCGAGTAACCAAAACCAAATTGAAAATCAAAAGCGGGTCGTAACAGTAAATCCAAAATACAATAAACAAAGGGCAAAGCAAAGACAAAGCACGAGCAAAAGCTGGGAGATGGGGTGTTCAGGCGTCTTTTATAATCAGGGCCTGGAGAGGAGGGAAACGGGATCGAGGCGATGACGACCAGTCCATCCAGTTTTAGCACGGCTTTTGTGGTGAGATGGAAAATGCGGAACCGGAATCAGCAGTTTGATGGAATGAGATCTAAAGGGGAGAAGGACTGGACACATACACATACGGACGTAACATAGTGCCCTCGAGTCACCGCCACAACTCCTCAATTACCTATGTCGTAGTTCCTTTCGGCTGGGGTTAACTCATGGGAAAAGAAAGCATAAGGATGCAACTTACTGTCTGTTGCGTATCGCTGGGATAGAATAGCCCCTACACCAGTGCTGGAAGTATCCACCTCCACCACAAACTGTCGAGAGGGATCGAGGATTTGAAGAATAGGAGCCGAGGTGAAGCTTCTGCTAAGAGCCAGGAATGCCTGCTTAGCCACTGGGGACCACTGGAAGTGGACTTTGGTAAAGGTGAGTGCCGTGAGAGGGGCCACAATGGTGCTATATCCTAGAATAAAACCCCTGTAAAAATTAGCGAACCCCCAAAAATGTTGTACTTCCTTCCAGTTGCGAGGCAGAGGCCACTCTGCGACTGCTCGGATCTTCTCCGGATCCATCCTAATGAAACCCTCCCCGAGAATGAACCCCAAGAAAGAGATCGACTGCTGGTGAAACACACACTTCTCTGCCTTGACAAACAGGTTATTAACTAATAAGCGTTGGAGGACCTCACGCACATGTATAACGTGATCCTGTTCAGACTGGGAAAATACCAAAATGTCATCCAGATACACAAAGACAAACTTGTTTAACATGTCCCGCCGGACGTCGTTATTCAGCCCTTGGAACTAGATGATAAGCGCTTCGTAGGTCAAGTTTGGTGAACCAGCTAGCCCCCTGAAGTACATCAAGAACCAAGGACAACAGGAGAAAGGGATAACGATTCTTGATGCCCGTGGCAGTCAATGCCATCCTTCTTTTCCTGCTGGTGAAGATGACGGCCGAACAATTCCTGATACTAGTGCACTGTTTATGTAATCCTCCATAGTTTTCTTCTCAGGGGCAGACAAGGAGTACAGACAACCTCTAGGGGGCAAGGTACCCGGTAACAAATCGATTGCACAGTCAGAAGGTCGATGAGGAGGTAGGGAGGACACCCGGGCCTTACTGAATACTTGTCTCAGGTCCAAGTAGGCTGCAGGAACCGAAGACAGGTCAGGAAACTCCTTCTCTTCCGGGACCAATGAAGGGAGAGCTGTGTGGAGATACTGCAAATAGCAAAAAGGACTCCAGCCCATAATGGACCCCTTCTTCCAGTCGTGGTGAGGATTGTGCTTAACCAACCAGGAGTGGCCTGACACTATAGGTGCTTGGGGAGAATCAATCACATACAAGGACAGTTCCTCCACATGATTACCCCCAATAACAAAAGACTCACCGAAAGTGTAGCGCAGGTGATGGTGGCCATTCGACATTCATCCAGCGCATGAGCCACCAACTGCGTCTGGACTGGCGTGGTAGGCAGTCTCCACTGGCGGACCAGCGTGGTGTCGATAAAATTGTCACCTGCTCCTGAGTCCACCAGGGCGGCCAAGAGCTGCTGGATCTCACCATAGGAGAGCAGTACCGGTAGAAAGTTGCATCAAATGGAGGAGGGAAATATTGGAGCTACACCCACCCGGGTCCTCCTCTTCACTGGTGGGTGCGTCCTTTTACTGGGCATTTTGAAATGTAATGTCCCACCTGCCTACAGTACAGACAGGCATTGGCTGTCCGTCGCCTATGTCGTTCTGCAGGGGACAAACGGATTCAGTCCACCTGCATGGCTTCAGCGGGGGGCTCGGAAGAGCTCATACAAGCTGCTTCGCAGACACCCGAGATATCAAACCGTCTGTGACGTTCCCTGTGGTGCTGATGGAAGTGGTTGTTCACTCAAATAGCGAGGTTCACTAGTTCCTCGAAGGTTCCTGGCATTTCTCTGGATGCTAATCCATCCTTTATATCTTTTGACAGCCCGGATAAAATGCGTCAAACTGAGCCTGCGTATCCCAGCCCGTGGACCGCGCAAGGGTCTAAAAATTGATGGCAAAATCAGACACTGAGTGGTTGCCTTGACGGAGCTGTAGCAATTCACGTGCTGCCTCTCTTCCATAAGTTGAGCAATCAAAAACCCGCTTCATTTCTGCAGTGAACTCTGACAGGCTAGTACAAAAAGGCGCCCTGGCTTCCCAAGCGGCAGTCGCCCTTTCGCGAGTGGGTGCAGTCAACAGGGTAATTATGTAAGCGATCCGGGTGCGATCTGAAGGAAATGCAGGAGGCTGTGCTCCCTGAAAATCAGGGAGGACAGCGACAAAAAGGAGCGACAGGTTCCTGGGTCACCATTATACTGTGGAGCTGGGGGCAAGCGGGGTTCACTGATCGGGGTGACAGTGGAAGGACAAATCGAAAGGACATGCTGTACCTGAGTCGCTAGTTCTGTCAGGCTGGCATTAAAAGACTCCAGGGAATCTCCAATCGCTGCGAGTGCGACAGGCAGGGAATAAGCGCTCAAACTTAGGACGGAAGGCTGAAGATCTCGCGTCTGGCTGGTGTGCCAGATGCGAATAAAAAGGCTCTCCAATTACCCCGACGGGCATCAGCTGGTTGCTTCTCGGGACCGTTGGTGTAGAAGCGCTCCGGCGGCTGCTCGACTCCCGCCTAGAGAAACCCCGGGGGCGTCAACTACCTACTTTTTGGAATTAGTGCTTATTATATAGTTTAAAAACTATAAATTTCTTGAAGCAAATGAACAGTTCACTGCTTGCTGAGTGCAAGACATGTACATTTTTAAGCCACTGGGCTGCTATAACACCATTGTTTTAGCAAAGGTAAACTTTTCATTTTGTTATTGCTACCTTATAGTTATCACTCTTCTCAGCAATTACATGTCACTTGCCTGGTATGTGTTGTTTCTCTTGGACATGGTGGCATTCAATTTTCTTTCCATGAAATCGAGTGTGAGACATGTTTGCTCGTGCAATTTGACATAAATAAATGACTCATGTTAGCATTTTGTTAGCTTTGAGCATGTAGGATATTGTTACACAATGACATTAAAGCTCACTTTTACAATTGAGCAATATAAAAGCTCACTTTTACAATTGTACATGTTAAGAGCTGTAGTCTTATAACACATATCTTTGCCACAGGCAATGTACTGTTAGTGCCTCAACGAGACCCCGCTAAAGGCCTGGACCATCATCATCCCACAGGAAGGCAGCATGCACCATGAAGTGGATGGGGGAAAGTCTTCAGGAACCTCATCCCTGGATGAGTCGAAACCGTTGGAGAGCTAATAGGGTCAGGACTGTTGGGGATAGGGGCTGGTGTGGTGCTGAGGCGTCGCCTGCTGCATGGCGGCACTTTGGTCCCAGTTTGAGGTGACCCATCCAAGTGCGTGCCTGGAATGTCTTATCTCTCTGACAAGATAACCATCTTCCTCTGCTGTCGGGGAGCTTCGTAAAGTTCTCCTTTTGGTGGCAGCACTCTCTGAGGTACACAGACCGGGGAGTGGTCAGATCTCTGGAGGTGGGTATACCTACTTTTGATCTGGTCAGTCTGATGTCACTCCTTTCAACGAGCGTATTGACTCAGGCTAAGGCACTCCTTGGTTCTCTTGTCTCAGTGTACGCTCCGACTGTGGTGAGTGATGTCTCGTCGAGGGAGACATTTTACTTGTAACTTCACTTGGTGGTTGAAGGGTCCAGTAGGCTACCACCTACTAGGAGAACGAGGCTGGACTTAGCCAGACCCCAAGATGAAGCTGTTTCTGATGAGTTTGCATGCAAGTTGTTTGAAGAACTTGCAGACTTGGGTGTGACTGCTGACTCTAATGTGATGTGGGAGACCGTGATAAGACCCTGAAGGTTGCTGAGGGTTGTGTTGGTGTCGCCAATGTTCTCAGAAGGAGGTGTTTCATCTCGCAGGGCACCCTGGATATTATCGAGAGGAGTTGCAGCGCATGACTTGGTGGAATGCCAGTCTACTGGGAACTGAGAAAAATGGCTGTGAGGGCTCTGAGGGCAGATAAGGAGGCGTTTGTTAGACAAATCTTTGAGCAGGTGACATACCATCTGTGGTCTAGTGACCCATGTCTTGCTTACAGAGAAATCTGAGCATTATGCACATCTAAATCTGTTCCTTGGAAACTTGCAGTCAGGGCGAGTGATGTAATGGTCCTTACGGATGACACTGCAGTTGTGACCTGTGGGCGGGCTACTTTGAGCAGTTCTTTAAAGCTGGCCCTCTGCTAGGATGTTGGACATCTCTGGGTCCATGGTTCTCAAAGCTGACTCTCTGATTGCACAGGTGGTGAATCAGGTGGGGGTAGGGAAGGCCATAGGGATCTGTGGTATCCAGGGTGAACTTCTCCAGGCTGGTGGTAAGGCTGTCCTCCTAGCATTGCAGGCAGTCTTTGCTTCCATTTGGGAGTCAGGCGTCATCCTAACTGACTGGAAAATGGGACTAGTAGTCCCTATCTGGAAAGTGAAGGGTGATCACCTGGATTGTGGCAACAACAGGGGGATAACACTAATTTCAGTGCCGGGTACGGTCCTTGCTAGGGTCATCCTTAACCCTTAGGAGTCTGAAGGTGTTTTGGATCCCTGAAGAGATTCTGACATGTCCTGACATTCTCATCAAGTGCAAGCGCAAATATCGGCAAGGGTTCTTTGCAGCCTTTGGGGTGTGTCCTTGCTCCAACTCTGTTCAATGCTTGTATGGACTGGTGTTGGAGAATGGAGAATGTGGACCTTGTCGAGAGATTTACCTACCTCGGCAGCGACATTAATGTCTCTGGTGACTCTTCCTATGAAGATTGTAAGAGCATGGTGATTATGAGGTCACTGGAAAGGGGTGTGTGTTACTCCCAATATCTTTGCAAAAGGATCACATTAAGCCTACTTCCATGCCAAGACCCTATTGTTCCCACTGTGACAACAGAGACCATTTTCTCAACTCCTATGTTAGTGCTAGTCAGATTGTCACATGGATAAAGGAAGGTAAGCGATGCTGGAGGTGTGGCTGTAGTCATGCCTCGTAGAGCTGCAACCTCAAATGACCATGCAAGGTCTGTAAGGAACTATACCTCACTGTGCTGCATGACTCAGTCAGTGACACACCCATTGCAGTCCTGATGGTCAGTTCACCAACCACAAAGGTCTATCTTGATCGTCCAAACCGATCACAGAGTATCATGTTGAAAGTGGTAAAGGTCCTCCTCTACAATGATTGCCGCAGCATGGAGGTTCAAGCAATCTTAGATGATGGATCGGAAAGAACTATTGTCCTCTCACCCATTGTACAGCAACTTAAACTCCTGGGGACCCCTGAGACTCTCCAACTCTACACCACAGCATAAGACAGTTAAAGGGAATGATTGTCTCATTTGAGGTGTCATCGCTATCAAGGCCTTCTGAAAAATACCTGATTCCCAATGCCTTCTCCGCCGATGGATTAAGCCTAGCAGAGCATAATTACCCTGTAGCTACACTCCAGCAGAATTACCACCATCTGAAGGGCCTACCACTGCTTCCGGTGGACCACCCGAAGCTGTTTCTGCTCATTGGGTCCAACATGCCTCACCTACTCACTCCTCTATAGCCCATTTGACAAGGTCCACTAGGAGGATCCATCGCAATATGCACCCGACTCGGATGGACACTTCAAGGTCCAATGATTCCTATGCAGAACTCACGTAGTGAACAACAATGTCTGCATATTACACCTGCTTCACCCAATGCAGAGCTGCTTCAAAATATACAGCGCTTATGGTAAATTGACACATTGCCATATTGTGAGAAAGCGGTAACCCGATCACAGTTAGATCAGCAAGCTTACACCCTGCTGCAAACTGTCACTGTCAGGGTTAACACAGATGGTGTACAGCGCTATGCAACACCTCTCCTTCGTCGCTCACCAGTCATCATTCTTCATGCGCTAAAGGAAGCAGTACTGCCCAGTCTCCGCAGCACAGAGTGTAAGCTTGCTCGAGACCCCACCAGAGCGGAGTCTTACTGCTCTGAAATGCGCAAGTTGGAACAAGCTGGATATGTGTCCGAGATAAACCTGGTCTTATCAGTGTCCTGGTATATCCCACACCACATGGTGCATCACAATGGTAAGGACAGGATTGTCTTTAATTGTTCCTTCCAGCATCAGGGTCAGTCACTCTATGAACAATTGCTGCCTGGCCCAACACTGGGACCATCTCTACTAGGTGTCATGCTGAGGTTTCATCAGCACACAGATGCAGTCAGTGATGACATATGAAGTGTGTTTCAGCAGGTACACCTATTGCCTGTTGATCGACCAGTCTTGCGCTTCCTTTGGAGGAACATGCAATGGGAAGAGGAGCCGGCTATCTACGAATGGAAAGTACTTCCTTTTGGAACAACCTGCAGCCCATACTGTGCTATCTATGCCCTCCAACGACATGTCCAGGATCATAAGGCCAGTATCGGAGGATTAGCTGAAATTGTCACACAGGCATTCTATGTTGATAACTGCCTCCATAGCACACCGGATTCCGTTGGAGCCAGGCTATGGTGGTTGGTTTGAGACAGCTTTTGGCAGAGGGAGATTTTGAAATCAGGCAATGGGCAAGCAACTTACCTTCAGTCGTAGAGCATCTCCCTCCGAACCTGCAAACAATTCATCTACTTTCAAAGCTAATTAAAGTTCAGGAAAAGATAAGAAGATCTCCAGTCCCTTGATTCTCTAACTGGAATCAACTGTCCATGTTGGCCGCTTCAGCCAGTGTTCATTCAGTGTAGAAGTGCTAGGCTACATCTGTGATGTAATAAGTAAACCGGAAAAAGCCCAATATTAATAAGAAGCTGAATGTCATACCTGCAAGCAATGCAGCTGCAAGCAATTAACCCTATTAACATCGACTTTAATGTCCGACCACTTCTTTTTAATTTCGGCCACCGTACGAATTTCAGAATCAACACTTATAACTGACTCCGCCATGCTGTGCCATTCTGTCAACTTTTATTGCTGAGGCCACTGCTTAAACCACCAAATAATATCACTTTTCTTTTCTCGAATTTTTGTTAACCTGACCTCCACTTTGCACTCGCTGAAATACTTATTTTTCCCACATGGTTTATCCATTGTTTAAGAAAAACATAGAACAAAGCAGGTATTTATACAGATTTACATATGCAAATATATATAATTATGGGTGGATCGGAGGGTGGCTGTGGGCTCGTTCATGTACATGTACATTCACACTCATTGCGATTTATAAAGGGAATGTGCGTAGATCTGTGCATATGCACAGTTTTGTGCATCTGGATTTTTTCTTGCCTATGCACATTAGTTTTGTCGGTGCGCCATGTTTTAGTGTGAATCCTACGCACGGCGTTATACATGAGGCCCCAAGCCTGGATCCGCCATGATCAGGCAGAGGTTGGGGTGACCTGCTGGGGGGGTCCACCGGGGCAGTCAGGGTTATCCCCGAGGGGTCCCAGTCGAGCTCCTCCTCCAGCTCCACTAAGAAGGGAGGAGAGGGGGTTAGGCCATCTGGGACAGGGACTGGGGCCATGGTAGCCAGGGACACTGGAGCAGAGTCAGGAACAAGGGAGACAGGAACCGGAGGGTCGGGAATGTGGGGGGCTGGAATCGGGGGCACTGAAACCGGGGGGTCTGGAGCCAAGTGGGCTGTGGCCAATGGGTCAGGGACCCAGGGGGCTGTGGCCGAGGGGTCAGGGACCTAAGGAGCTGTGGTCGAAGAGTCAGGGACTAGGGGGACTGCGGCCGAGGGATCAGGAACCAGGAAAGGTGCAAGGGTAGCCAGGACTGGAATCACTGGGGCTGGAGTCACCCTCGTCAGAGTGGGAGCTGCTGGGGGTGGAGCGTCAGCCACCAGCACAGGAGCCGCTGGGGGTGGAGTGTCATTTGCCGGGATTGGAGACTCGGCAGGCGAAGCAGCATCCGCCCGGATGGGAGCCTCAGAGGGTGGAGCAGAGTCTGGAGGGCGGTGTGTCTTCTGCCTAGACTAGAGCCTCACAGGACAGCGTGTCAACTGCTGGGACTGGGGCCTCGCGTCAGCCACTGGGATTGAGGCCTCGTGGTGTAGGAACCTCTGGGAGCTGAGCATCCACTGCCGGCACAGGAACCACGGACCCTGAGCAGGAACTGGAACCACAGGAAGCAAGACAGGAACTGGAACCATGGGGGATGAAGCAGGAACTGGAACCACCAGGGGCAAAGCAGGACAGGAATCACAGGGATAGGGTCCGGAACAGAAACATCAGGGAGCGGAACAAGAACCTCTGGGGCCCGAGCAGGGGGGTGCGCCTCAGGTGCAGGCACGGTATCCCCTGCTGGGGAAGCCTGCTATGTCATCAAGTGGAACAGCTTCCTCAGGGTCTCCTCCAACTTTTTCAGCTGCTGGGCTGGAGACGCTGGGGTGACTGCAGCAACCCCCCTGATGCTATTCCGACCACTGCCTGTTCTATCTCCTCGATTTTTGGATTTTTGTTTCTGTCCTACTGATCTCTCTCTCCTTGTTTGACGGAGAAGATAATAAATCTTTTATCCCCTGGACTGATCCGCTATCGCGTCCTTATTTTCCGCAACCCCTGCCGTGACAGGTATGGGATCTTCTTCTCTTTCTCCATCTTTGCATTGTATTGGTTCCTTCCAGTGTAATGGTCTGGTTGTTTTGTGTTACAATTAATATGGCGACTCTATCTCGTGATTCAATGTGGAAGTGATATCACTCCACTGGCCCGATCCAATCATCTTTTACTCAGTAACTAATAGTGTTGAATGGTTTTGGCCATAAAACTCTAATCCAGAAAATGAGTATGGTGATGCTAACCTGCTGAGCAAACATCTGATTTAGCTCTGATTATTCGAATATAAACATCTTACAAATAGGTGCTTGGGCTAATTTAAATCTAAACTTTTAAAAGATATACAGGAGTGAGCACTTTGTTCAAGTATTTTTAACGCATGATGCCATGAATGTGACTGGCTTCTGGCAGGTCCAACTTCATAGTGCTAACAGAGAACAACAGAAAAATAACAATCATGGGTTACAGAAGCATTGAATTGTGGTCATCAGGAACTCATGGGTTTGCATTGGGCACATTCTGTGGTGATATCTGAAAGAGGGGAAGCAATCAGAAGTGTGTATATTGATGAAGAGTGTGTTAGAGATGCATTAAAAGTCGATGAAACGTGAATTCCTGATTATTCAAGGGATAAAATAATTATAAAGTTTTGTAAATGATGTAAACAGAGACACTATTCTCAGGACTGGAGTAGATTCTCTCTTTGATCCAGCAAACAAGAAAACATACAAAGATATGATGTTTTGAAGCTTAGATATTTTCAGCTTCCATACTGTGCATGTAATTGTATATGTAAAGATAGTTTATATTTATCATTTTATTTATCTGTTGTTTAGATTTGTTTTGATATTGAAACAGCCATGTATTGGGATTGAATTGTTGAACTCTTAAGTGATTTTCATTTTTATATTAAAGATTTGATACTTTGAATTGGTAAAAATGTAATTGATTGCACTTGTCACACAACCCCAAATCAGAAAAAACTGAGATGGTAGAAAATTCAGCGATTTTTAAATTTCCTTTTTGACTTGCATTTTTTTGCAGAAAATTTCAACAAAAAATATTTATATTATTTAATAGTTTTGAGGCCAGCAACACATTCCAAAAAAAGTTAGGATGAGGGCAGTTTAGGGCTAGTGATGAGGTAAAATAATTAAATAATGAGGTGATTTGAAACAGGTCATGTCAACAGGTGTTTGTAATCATGGTTTGCTACAAAAGCAGCAGTCAGGTAAGAGTCTAGTCCTTTAAGAGCCAATGTGGGCAGAGGATTGTTAGTTTGTCAAAGAAGTATGTGAGAGAAGTCCCTGATATGTTTAAGATCAATGTTCCTTAAAGACCGTTTGGAAGGGATTTAGATGCTGATCCTTCTATGATACATAAAGACATTTAAGGAATACAGAGGAATTCCAGTGTGCAAAGGCCCAGGGTGCAAGCTTATGCTGAATTACTGTGATCTGATCCCTCAAACAGCATTGCATCAAGAACCATCATTCGTCTGCAATTTCTTTATTTTTGTGATTTATGCAGATATCATACCTTAAGCCTCTGTGAGGGTGCAGAGCAGCTTTGATGTGTTGGTACAGGAAGATACTTGGTACTCAACCCTTAACAGTTCCACATCAGCTACACGGAAAGGTGCAAAAACAGTCTGGGA
>JAODJU010004566.1:0-10439 GCA_026776725.1 Gnathonemus echidnorhynchus
TCAGTGTTTTTTTCATGATTCTACATAATGATTTCAGCGAGATATAAACTGAAATACACGAGAAAGATACGCGGTCGAC
The DNA here is from genome assembly GCA_026776725.1 of Gnathonemus echidnorhynchus. Classification (NCBI taxonomy): domain Eukaryota; kingdom Metazoa; phylum Chordata; class Actinopteri; order Osteoglossiformes; family Mormyridae; genus Gnathonemus; species Gnathonemus echidnorhynchus. The sequence goes on from JAODJU010004566.1 coordinate 80, forward strand.
GATGCCCTCATCCCCAGAGTGTTAATAATAGTTAAACAGTTAAAATATGAACAGGCTAGTTTGTCTAAGTAACTGGCTGAAAGAGACGGACAATAAATAAGCATGGAGGTATTGTGAGTCCAATGGGTTTATTTTTTGCACTAAAATGTTCAATGATCACACTGTTTTAGCCTAATGTAGAAAATAATTTTAGCTAAGTTTACTCAGAGTTTAAAGGTGAAGCTGGTCAAATTATCTTTTATGTTTCTGCTTTATATTTTTAAGAAGAAAAACTGCAATTTATGTTGAAATTTTTATTATTATTATTTAAAGACAATACCATTCTGAAAATGTACTTAAAGTAGCACTTTATAAGTCTGCCCAATTTTGGCCAGGGATATTATTTTTGTTCTCTGTTTTGAATTGAAATGCAGTTTAAATGCATTTTTTTTTCCAGAAATTTAAAGAGTTTGAGTTTACAATATTTGTGTCTATTATTTGATCTATTATTTGACTCTGTCGCCCACTAAAACCCTTTTAAATTAAAAAAAAAAACATTTGCCCTTTGTGCGATTAAATGCGATTAATCAAGATTACAATTACAAAGCCTCTAATTAATTGGATTATATATATATATATATATATATATATATATATAAAATCATATATATATATATATATATCTGTAAGAAGGTTCTTTTGTCCATCATATTGTTTTTATTATTATTTTGTGTCATTCTAGACTGTGTTCCTGTGTTAAAGAAATCAAAGGTGCTAGAAGATCTGTTTGGCGTCACCTTCACCTCTGCAGACCCAAGTCAAATAATAAAAACATCCAGAGAGCTGGCCCATGATGAAATTGTGAAGTATAAAGAGGTTGGGTCTTTGAGCCTAGATGGTAAGGTATTAGAGTGGTGGAGAAATCATCAGACAGAGTTTCCTTTCATGGCAGACCTGGCTAAGTCTTATTTGTGCATACTGGGTACTAGTCTACCTTCAGAGCGCGTCTCTAATACAGCAGGTGACATTGTGTGCTCTGAGCGTAGTGTCCTTTCTCCTGAACACATTGACCAGTTAATTTTTCTTAAAAAAAAACCTCTCAACCTCTCAAGACCACTCAAATACTTGTTTCACCTTAGAAGTCAGTCATGTTAAAACTACCTCATTCTACCTTATTGCACTTTATTTTACTTATGAAAACTTTGTGACTTGATTTAAAATAGAAATTGTTGCATGAAACATATAACATGATATATTAATATATGTCAATCTAAAGCTTTTAGTTCACCTAATTGCACTTTACTTTACTTATTTGGGACATACTTGACTACATTTTTATAATGTGAACTACATTTTATTCACAGTTCCCAATAAAATGATAAAAATGCATATTTACCTTTTTTAATTCATTGAAATGTAAAGGATTGTGTGAAATTTCATCATTTAGACTACTAACCCCAGTATCGAACTGAATCGAATCGTATCGTATTGTATCGTATCATGAGAATTTCTGAGGTATCAAAAAAAATCGAACCGTTGGCTTAAGGAATCGATATTGTATCGTATCGCGAGGAAAGCTGTGATTTACACCCCTAGTGGCTACGCCTGCTGCTGATATGACATGGCCCAGGTATTTGACCTCACTGCGGCAGAACTGCCATTTATCAATTGATAGTTTTAAACCGTAATCCTCCAAATGGTCCAAAACCTTAAATATGCGTTCCTCATACTCTTCCAGCGTCCTGCTGAACAGTATGAGACCATCTAAGTGCCATTTCTATTTGGTAATATCCGCTGCGCAAGTCTAGCACCGTGAACCATCTGCTGCCAGCTAGACAGTTCAAAACATCGTCAATCCTGGGTACTGTATATTGATCTGGAATGGTTCTGCAGTTCAACGTGCGATAGTCTATGCACATTCTAATGCTTCCATTGTTTTTACGGGCAATGACGATAGGAGAAGCATAAGGACTCCTCGACTCCTTAATAATCCCCGCCGCCAATCCCTGTAGATGGCTTCGGACCTCGTCAATATCTACGAGTGCTATCCTTCAGGAGTGTTCCCGAAAAGGCCTTGAATCATTCAGTCTTATGTGATGCTGAATTCCCTTTGCCAATCCCACGTCCCATTCTTCCAATGAGAAGACTTAAGTCTTCAGGGCCAATTTCGCTGCCAATCTGTCCTTCCATTCTAATGGAATAACTGAACCCTCGAAGTTGAATAGCTTAGGGTCAATCTGGTTCTTTGCCTTGGCCCCACGTGGATCTCCATGACTATGTCAGCTTTATATATCTGGGCAATAACCATACCCTTTGGGATTACTCTCCATTTCAGAGACTCATTCTACAACAATACGGAGCAGCTACCCATTGCCAGATTAGCTGGAAGAAGAACACATGGTAGTATAAAAACACCTCCAGGTAGCTTTCCCGGAGCATCAAGAACTAAGACACTCGGGCTCTGCGAGTCTGCCAAAGTCACTTCCCCCATGGCAAGGAGAGCTTCTCCCGGAGCAATTACAAGAGGTCCAGGACCTGACCATTTCACATAGCCCACTCCAGTCTCTGAAACAGTGGATAAACCATCCTGGCCTGGTGTCACTGCTGCGATCACTCGCCAAGAGTGGAGCTGTTTAGGCGACTGCTTTTGGGTCTCTATGGCAGGCCCATGTGCAAAGCTTCTAGCATTAGTCCCAATGATCACGGCCACTTGATCAGGACCTTGGGGGTCAGAACATACTAACACCAGCACCACCTCTGGTGGACTCCAACCACCATCCACACGAAACCTCACTTCTACTGCTACATACCCCTTATACGGGTAGCTGGACTCACCCAGTCCCCATATGGATAAATTAGAAAGGGGCTGAATAACAGTATGAGACAGGTGGGCCTCATACCACCGTTCAAAAATTATGGTGACCGTGGATCCACTATCCATCAGTGCTGAGCATGGATGGCCTTCAATGGTAACCTGCCCTAGGGATTGCTTTCCCACTAACCCTGCTGGCAGACGATCAATTCTCTCTGCAGACGCAGTAATCTTCTTTACCATGCATTTTTCCTCCGGGTTCCGTGAACCAAGGTCTCTACGCTCCTTTTTTGGTCTTTTCAGAGAGCGTATAAGCTTACTGATGACCTTAGGGAAATCTTCTGGGGCACTACACTGTGTTGCCAAATGTCCATCTTCCCCACATCGGTAACAGAAAAACTTCTCAACTTCTTTCTGCTCCAGTGGTTTTCCCATATGACTGGACTTGGTCACCCCATATCCTTTCCCTTCAGAATCCCTCCATCTCCACTCCTTTCCTTGGGGTGGCTGAGAGTCTGCAGGGCTCACCCTCATAGCCTGCAACTGATGTGTCAACTCAGCTACCTGACTGCACAAACACTGCGTTTCGTATACCACACATGTGCTGTCAGTCACTTCCTGAGGCTGCACACTTTTAGTGGTGGCCTTGCACCCTTGTGCTTTTAACTTAGCCACGCTAGCCTTTAGCTCCTGGATTTCAGTGACCAGGTCTGGAGAGTTAGGGGCACCTCTGTAGCATTTTTAGCTGCAGTCACCTGACGAACTGTTGTCTTAGGATTAGGACTAAGTATCTGCCTCTGAGCCTGCCTCTCCTCCTCCTCCCGAATCTCTTAGAGCAACTGCAGGAAAGAAGGTGGTCGGATTCTCCGCTCCCTTAATCGTAACTGTAATAGCATGACGTCCGATTCCAAAGCGCCCCTCAAAATCTGCTCTAGGCGTGCACTATCCTTACGACTGGGCTCCAGCCCACCCTTCTGGACAACTTTGCTGAGTACACCCTCTAGTCGTCTGAGGAAAGCGAACAACTTCTCACCTACATTATTTCGAAGAGACCTAAATGCAAAATACAGGTCTTCCCCAGATTCAAAAACCCCAAAAGCCCTTTCCAGTGCCTGAAGATAGTCAGCCGGGGTAGCATTGGGATCACTAAATCTTACGGCCTGAACTATCTCTAAGGCAGGACCCCTTACACTCTCCATAATTCTCTTCCGCTTCTCCCGGTCCGAACACTCACATTCCTCAATCATTAAATGAGCTTGTTCCAACCAGTTACTCAGGTTCTCTTCTCCTACTAGAGTAGGGCTCACTCCAGAAAAAATTCTCAGAATTTTCTCAGAAGTATTACTTTCCACTGGAGTTCTCATTGTTTTCTCCAAAAGGTCTCCCACTGCTCGAAGAAGTGACTCCGCTGAAGTAGCCGGGAGGGTCTCATGCAGTACTTCCTCCACGCTCTCACTTTGAGCAACCGTCCCAACGTGACAGAGGAGGCCTCACATCCTATCCCCATGAGGGTCCATGGCTCCCCCCACTAAGAGGTACAATATCTAGGGGAATAGCCTTCATATTCACTTTCTCACTACATGCACACAACACCATGCATTTTTCAGTTTCAGGGTTGAACTTTCTTCCCCTAACTCTCACTCTGCCAAGGGCTTTGATGGTATGGAGAGTGTCCTCCACCTCAGCCACCTCAGTGCCTTTGGGGACCCAGTTAACCATGATAGCATGATGACCAATTACTAAGCAGAGACATGCTTAATAATAATTAGAAACAGGTTCGGTATGCCTAAATCAGGGGTCTTTAGACCCCTGGCCTAAATAATGAGAGCAACACTCCAGTTTAAATGTTAAACTGGCTTTTTGCCTACCCTTAAAGACAATAATTACCAAATCGGCAAACACGCTATGCAAATTTTACAATAAGCCACCCTGAGAAGAGAGAGAAAAAGAAGAAAAAAAACCCTAACATCCCAGCGGTGCCTCCATTTTATGTGGCCCTTCTTTGGTGTTGGCCTCCCAGGCCTGCCTGAGTTCTAAAATGTAAATGGACGTTAGGGTAATAACGAGTGGCGCAGAGTTACTACTACTTCCAGTAGACAACAAATTTTATTGACCCAAAAAAAAAAAAAGAACGAGCCACAGGCAAGGCCAAATAACGCAGAAAGGTATAAACTAAACTCAAAAACGGCTGCAATTCTATTCACTGCCTCTTAGATGAAAACATAGAAAGATACGTCTGCGTAGTACAGTATATGCTCTTCTTGTTTTATCCGGTTCATTTATGGCCAGTTTCCCAGTCAAGGATTAAGCCTAAGCCTAGACTAGCTTCGAGTTAAAATGGTGAATCTCCATTGAAACGGCAATTTAGTCCAAGACTAGTCTTAATCCTTGTTCAGGAAACCAGCCCTTAGTGTTTAAATGCTCAAAAAATATATTTAGGTGTCATTTTCTTGGGGCCGGGAACCAATTAATTGGTTTTCTATTATTTCTTATGGGGAAAATTCGATCACAACTCGAACTTTTTAGGATTCGATCCGGAGTTCTGAACGGATTAAATTCAAGTTAACCATTTTGAAATTTTTTAACCTGGTAGTGTTTACCTTACAGCAGTACTAAACACTGACTACTGTCAAATTCCTTTCAATACATGAATTAACATGATTATAACTGATCAATTTAAGATACCAAACATACCATATAAGCCTAATAATGATTTTAAACAACAGGTAAGACTAGATCCTCGCTTCATACTAAGTGAAAACGCAGATTCCCTCAGTGTAACAAGACATAACATTAATGTTACATAAAATATACCTAAAATGACAAAAAAAAAAAAAAATGTTAAGACTCAGCCTTCAGTTATTAAATTCTAATGTGTGTTCATAATATAAACTTTTTGGGAGTCAAAACAAGAAACTACGAGTGATTTGACCACTCCATGATGCTTCAGGATTACATTATGATACAAACATTTTATATACTTGTGAAAATAAATGGTTCCATTTTACTTCTGATCTGAACAGTTCTTGCATCAGACAGGATATGAAATTTCAGCTGATTGTGTAATCACTTATTCTGTTTAAGTCAATTCTTTCCTAAAAAACTGTACTGTTTTTCGCCTAAAACTGTACGGAAGCCCTGAACCGCATTTGATGATTTTTTTTTTTGGAGACAATAAGTCGTTATTTCGACATAATAAGTCGTTATAATGAGATAGTAAGTCGTTATTTCGACATAATAAGTCATTATTTCAACATAACTCATGTTAAGCTTTGCGCCAATATTAAAGAATGCATTAAGTCATGCTGAAGCACTGTTAACATCAGTAGCTTACTTGGTACACTAACGACCCATGTATTTCTGGGAATTTTACATAGTTTGTGCTTTCATTCTAAGTTAACCCTTACTGATGTTAACTTTATGTAGACCATTAATATGCTCCATATCATTCTTATCGTTTGTCCTAAATCGCCTATAAACTTATTGTGTGTAGCATTTCACAACATTTTATATTCCACTAATTCATTTCTAAAACATTGCCTGGGTAATTCATCTACATCTGAACTGAAAATCAGAATAACATTGACCGATGAGCCAGGACAGAATTACGTTGCACGTTATTATGTTGGTGCAGTTTGACCCGTCTAATTGTTGGGCTGCTGTTTACAGTGCACAGACAGAGTGATTCAGTGGTAAGAACATGAACAGCCTTAATCGCAGCGAATAAACCCTGCATGTCATGGTTTTCGAACATATGCACTCAGCTGACCCATTAGGAGATACTGTAACTGTACTGCCCCACCCATATAATGAATTGATGAACAATCAAAAGCTGACTTGACTCAAAAAAAGCGTTGAATCCTAAGTGATGAAATCTATACTAGTAGATCTCATTTAATCCATGATAAAAAAGGTAGACACTAGTATACATTTCAACGCAGGCTACAGCAAAGCCATAAAAAGCTACCAAAACAAAGTTACAACTCAGTTACAACAATATCAAAACAAAGTTAATATCAAAGTTGTTGCCCTTGTAACATTTGCGTAACTTATGCATTTAGTCTGTCTGCAATTCACTGCCAAGTCAACTCCCTGGCTGTGTTTATGGCCACAGCATTGCCTTTTTTTAACGATTACATCTTTGTATTTTTCATACAGCTCCATCAGCAGCGTTTGTTCTGCAGCGGAAAGAAACACCGCTCTCATTTTACAGACTTTCCGACTCATTTGGTCGATCTATCGTTCATCCATTTATTTGGGCTTCTTAAATATTGCGGGTGTGCGACTATGCAATATGAGACTATGCAAGTCTGTCTTGAATGAGCCTTGATTAGTTAAAATGAACTGCGTTTGTGGAACGACGTGAGGCTAAGTTTAGAAATGGAGTTAGGTTGGGTCTGGCTTTTTCAGCAAAGTCTGCCTTTCTTTAACTACTTTCATGGAATACCCCCCTGGGGGGTGTCCCACAAAGCAGAATTTCCCAGTCAGCTGGATTACTTAAGACAATGTGAAAGCTGTCCAATAGGAAGAGAGGTAAGTGACATTTATATTTGACAATTCTTACATTTGGCTAATGAAGAAATCCTGGGGGGGTGTTCCACAAAGGAAGATTTCTCAGTTAGCTGGGTTAACTTAAGCTATAATTCATGATTGTCCAATAAGAATTTAAGTAGGGAGAATTCCTATTGGTCAATCATGACTTCTAGTATAATTTTCCCCAGCTAACTAATAAATATTCCTTTGTGGAACACCCCCCTGCTTTGTGGAATAACCTCCAGGATTTTTAAATTAATAATAATAATCAGTCCTTTATTGTCCCTCATGGGGAAATTCTTTTTACGCCTCCCTCAACTTGCTCTTTGTAGAGCAAGCTGTCCGTGAAGGGTAGCCACCTGTTGGGACGCCCAGGGAGCTGGGGGTTAAGGGCTTTGCTCAAGGACCCACAGACGTGCTGAGGCTGGGTTTGAACTGGCAACCTTGTGATTACAGGCACACAGGCTTAGCCCACTGAGCCACACACTGCCCCCTGCTTTGTGAAACAGGCTCCAGAAATGCATAGGTATTGACTAAAATGATAAATGTTCTAACCAAAAGCAGGCCTATCCTGATATGTAATGCCTGCATTCCCACTTTCCTCTCCCTCCTACTTATGCTGCCATAGCCGTATCTGCCGGAGCTTGCACATTGCACTTCATACTGCACTCACCTAACTGTTAGCACTGCCTATAGTCTCCCCTACTTTGACTAATTGCACATTTTATTTCCCCTACTCCTCCTGGGGAGTCCAGCACACCCTGCTACATGTGATGTCGCCACTACCCATGACGTCCTTGCATCCAGCTCACTGTTCTGCCTGTGTCATCTTCCATGTATGACCCGCTGCCTTACTTCTGGTTGCCTGGCGATTGGAGGGAGCGTTGGCACCGGCTTGTCATCTCCCCCTTGCTCCCCAGTTGTGTCTCAAATTTTATGATTTGGACAGTATGACTCGGCACTAAACCATCTCTCCAATTTGACTCTCCCTGCCGGCCCCTGGAGGATGGGCTCCCCCTTTGAGTCTGGTCCCTCCCAAGGTTTCTTCCTTCTCGGGAGTTTTTCCTTGCCACTGTTGCCTATGGCTTACTCACTGGGGGCTTTGGGTGGGGATGCTGTAAAGCGCTTTGAGACGATGTAATGTTGTGATAACGCACTTATACAAAAATAAATTTCTTTGTTGTTTGTTGTAATTTTGGCCATATTGCCCAACCCAGGACGGACAATTTGTTTCAGTTAACTTTAATGCTTTCTGTATACCCCAGTGTAGTACCAGTAATAAATGCTTTATTCAAACCAGCCTTGAATTAATTTGTGGTATGGTATCTGTACTTTTACTTAAGTATGATGATTGAATTGTGTTAATACCACTGTTCTTCCCGTGCATTCTACGCATCTCCCCATCAAGCTCATTTGTGGAGAACTTAACTAATAGCTCAGAGTTGTTAAAATCCCTTCAGTCTCCCTGGTGCTGCTCCTAAGCCTGGCCCCTTCTATCCTCACAGAAGCACCACAATGACAGATGACTTCCCATTACAGGAGTCCCCACTGTAGAATGAACGAAAATGAGAGAATGAAAGCTTGGTTGAGAGGACATAGGAGATTGGGGGTGTTTACTGTGTTGGAAGAAGAGAAGCAGGGGATGGACACATGAGGCAGGGAGAAGTCACAGAGGTTTACAGAAGGCTATAGCACTGGTATGACGAAGCTGAAGAGGAGGGCATTGTTCACAGGTAGGACAGACATTTCTTAGTGTCTTCTTGTCATTTATTTGTTAGAGGACCACAGATGTATTCTTTTTCTGATAATCAGGGTGTTTGCTGTTGTTAAGCTATATCTTGTGGATTTAGAAACCAGACTGAAAGGCTGTTCAAGTAAGCCATGTAATGAAGGTGACTATGTATGTTGGACTCTCAATACACTATGAAGGCAGGACATAGCGTCTCAGATGGTGCAGGCGCCACTTTGAAGGCAGCTATGATGGAGTTTTGCAGTCAGTCTGCATGTCCCATCCTCCCAATGAAAGCGTTTTCTTTCTCACTGTTGCGTTCTGTTGTGTTTTCTCTGCTGGATGAAATGGGAACAAGACTCTTGTCAGGGCACGCAAATTGGAAGGACAAAAGGAGAAACGGGAAAGAAAAATTTAAAAACAGAAATCAAACTGTAAAACAGAAATAAAACAAAGTTGGGTCTTATGGAATATTAAAAAGAAGTATAAGAGTTTAGGAGGAAAATATTGAAACATGGGAACAAAAAGACGGTGTACAATGTGAAAGGAGATCACTTCAGAGTAGCTGGAATGAGTAATAGCTGTAAATGAGTTATAAGGAGAAACACATGGGCAGTGTCGGCTGTTGACCTACTAAGTGCAGAGTTGGAATCATATGTATATGGGCATGTACCCACACATGTATCTACCATGAACTGAGGCTCTCAGATTTCATTGCAATACCTACTTCTGTGAAAGGATATCCAGTAAAGATCCAAAAAATAATTATGAATATAACTTAAAATTTCAGGCCAGTCACTGGACAGATTTAGTATTTTATATTCATAGTAATGTCAAGCATTTACTGACTAAAATTAAATTTCTTTTTTAGTTTCAGGTTGTGATTCTATTAATTAATGCTGCATGAGTGGATCATGACAGCCCATGGCCTCTAGAGGGCGAAGTGGAGCCACAAGACTCATTTTGATTATCTCTGAAAGCTCATCTGCAGCAATTCCCATGATACAGACTGTAAGAGAATGTTTGAGCTTGTGTGCGTGTGTGTGTGTTTGTTGCTCTACTGTCCAAGATTTTGCTTCGTATCTTGTATTGGTATTTTTTTGCATGTGTCAAAAGTAAACAAACCAGGATAACTCCCTGTGACTGTGAGGAATGGAGTCTGCCCTTCACCCATACAGCTTCTAACACACTTTTCTTTCCTGTTGACCACTGCACTCCCCTCTGTATCACCTACAGTACTGTGCAAAAGTCTTAGGCAGTCCAAAGAAATGTTTAAAGCTGTTTATCTGGGTAGCAAGTGTACTTTG
>JAODJU010004567.1:0-10436 GCA_026776725.1 Gnathonemus echidnorhynchus
CCTCCCCTCCCCTCCCCTCCCCCCACCAGCCTGTCCTGGATAAGCAATTTGAAGATGGAGGGATGGTTAAATATATTTAAGAATGACAGGAAATTACAGGAAAGGATATAATCACGTTTCAGTGATGTGAGTGAAACAAAAGAAGGTGTTGCAGAAAACCCTGCATGTTTTCTCAGAAAGCCAGATGCCTCTGAGTCATTTGGGAAGGTGCGTGCGCCTGTGAGCATACGCTCGCATTCCAGGCTGCGTCAGAGTCTCGTCACAGGGCCACGGCTGCCGGACATGGCCCCCTTCTCCCGCTCGGGGTCACCTGGGTCAGCCGTAACTCATGACGAGCCTTCCTCACAAGGTGAGGGACGTGCGGGCACAAAGGTCTGCCGCGGTGCACAAAGGGAGGCCTTGCAGTGATGCTTCCTGCTCACCCCCCCAATCTCAGCTTAATGCTGCAGCATTGCCATACTTGGCTTCAGTAAGGATGCACGGGGTATACCAAGAGCCAAAGAGCACGGGGTATACCAAGAGCCAAAGAGCACGGGGTATACCAAGAGCCAAAGAGCACGGGGTATACCAAGAGCCAAGAGCACGGGGTATACCAAGAGCCAAGAGCACGGGGTATACCAAGAACAATCATAAGTCACACAACAAACAATGGAATGTGAAATTCAATGGAAACTTTTACGACATTGTCATGGGGCTTGTTTTGGTGAAAGATGCATCCTTTTTACCTAAAGTACCTTCTTGTGAAAACCTCTATTTGTCTCATCAGAATCCTGCAGAATATTTGGTTTGAGGACAAGACATAAATAAAAATACAAATTATAAAATAATTCAAGCTGATTCTCTGTCACGGATATGTGGATCTTGAAGCTGATTTTATCCTGATTGGAAGGTGCTCTCTCACACTAGAGGTAAATTTGCAGCTGCTGTTATTAAGGAACGTGTCAAACAATCTTGCTAGTTTATCCATTCTAATTCAAACGCTTTAACATTTGTTTTATATTTCAGTCCAAAATATCTTTTACTTGAAACCATGATGCAAATTCAGCTCATCTAGGTAACAGGCCACAGGACGACGTGTCAGGGCCTCCCTTGCAAAAAGGGTTGGGATGACAAAGGATTTTTCAGCATTTACAAATCATTTTAGCAAGGAGCACCAAAAGGTCCACAGCTGCACTGTCCAGTTCTTCAATCTGAAAAACCAGGCACAGACTTATATGTTAGCAGATGTTAATGATTGGCATTCCTATTCCTGCGCCGTGGCCCCGACAGATAGGCCTTATCGCAGCAGTGAGTGTTTATGACACCATGAGAGAGGCTCCTGCAGGCAGTAGGGCTATCAGCTCCGCTTCCACACAAACACGCAGACAAGCACTAGCTGCCAGTGGCTCTGCATGCACATCCCCTGGAATGAGCCGCGAGAAGCATGGCTCTCAGAAACTGCGTTCTGTGAGAGGCTGCAGACCACAAAACCGGGGACTGCATTTGTGAGAAAGGAGATGATCGATACACAATAAGTGGGTTGAAGTACCGTACAGAAGGACGCTGGTTTTCCTGCCACACTTGCTGCTATAGTGCAATAGAAAAAACTGTTCTGTTTTGGAAAATTATCCTCAATATCAGCCAGACAAGCTGTATTTGCCTGCACCAAAGGCGTAGGCTTGGATTCAGCATTGTTAAGGGCCAAATCAGCCCCCAACCCCCACCCCGCAAACACACAAGGCACTCCCCACAACATGTCCCTACTCTCCATACCCAAATCTACAGTACAGCCTTGCCCTGCACCCAAAAATAATAAACGTAGCTATATTCTAAACAGTTCAGTTCTTTTATTTTTGACATTCACCTGCTTGAAACAAGCACACTTTCTTTTCATTATATAACCAAAACACACATTGCATGTGATATACATTTCAGGCCTATTCAGCCATAAGGAACAGTTGTAAGGATGTGTCCTTACAGGAGTAATTACAGAACACTCCCATACGGCAGTAACTATGCACATATTCTATGTTGCGTATATTATATCATGGAGAGTGTATCAACTGTTCCAAACGTGCAACACAAAGAGTAATTCCATCTGTTGCCTTGGAAGAGATTCCAAGTCAAGGTCTGGACATATTGTGCAGAAAGCATGGTGTGAATGCATATATTCCCTGAGCCTTCCGCTACCCGCGGGTTTCATCTTCCACATACTTCCAGGCTAAACTCTGGGAAACGCACAGCCCACCAGATAGGGGGTGCTGTAGAGGCATCCCAGTTGGCCCCATGCTTGTGACAGCAGCCGTCAAGGCTTGGTCAGCCCCAACGCAAATTTATCGGTGACACACTGAGCGCTCTGCCCTCATGGACTGGGAAGGAAGCAAGAGCCAGTAAACATTTGTCAGCCACATGCCAACCACGGCCTGACCTTTGACCTAATGTACAGTGTGGCGCACTTACTGAGCCCCCCGAGGACAGGATCCCCAGCAGAGCGCGCACTAACCGGGAACAGAGTCACATAAACCAGGCTCAAATAGCAACAAAAACACCGCCTAAATAAATGCTAATTCTCTGGAATTTCCTTAGTCACACATTTAAGTGATAAAAGATGTTTCGTGGCCATACAAATGAAGTCATAATTAGGACAAGCGATTTTGTCTTTTGGCCCAAGACTAGCTATATTTGAAAAACACAGTTCACTCTTCTAATGAGCCATTATACAGCCATCGCACAAAAAGTCCTGGGTTGACTTTCAGACCTTATAAATCACACTCTGGGGGTGGGCCGTGCCGATGGCCACGCTCAGCACAGGCCAAGGGGGCAATCACCGCCATGCTCACGGCCTTGTTTGGGGCCGAAGGTGATTCATTGCCAGTGGATCGTGAAAATGACAGCTGGCGCCGTGGCAACCTGTGACCTCCACACGCGTCCCAACGGCAAGATGGAGGACTGCCGGAAAGTGCATCATTGAGGATGAAAACGCCCCAACCCCAAACGCCTGCGATCACGCTTTCACGAAACACGTTGCCCTAGCAAAACACCAAAGAGACAAAAAACATTTCAGAAAATAACCTAATTCAATTTGAAGAGCAAGAAAAATAAGTTAATATGCGTTTTATTGTCATGAAACAAATCCGTAGTCTGAAAACTATGTCAGAATAAAGGGGTACGATCTTCAGTGCCAATTTATTTATAAGCCGGCCAAATTATGCACACAATAACAGACAGATAATGCAAAACGTCTGGAGGCCACGTGTACAGCCAGAGGGTTCACCGTCCGCCTCGCTACACCTCCCGCTTCTGCACGTCCACTCCGGGAGGGTGACATGCCGTGGAATGAGCCCCGTTCGTGCTTCGGGTTCCTGTGAGCACACACCCTCCCCGGAGCTGACGCCGGCCCCCCTCCCACTGCGTGGAGACCTAGCGGAGCCACGACGGTATCTGGACACCAGCCTGCAGAGTTCCTTCGTCCAGCACATTTTTACGAAAGCGGAGAGGCCGCCGTGTGCGTGGCGGCCGGCTTCTCCATGCGATACGTACGGAGGAGGACGCCAGCTATCTGGGAATGTGTTAACGTCCAAATACAAGTCCTCCTATCTCAGATACCATGCGCGGAGAGCAGACACATGCTGTAAATCAGTGGCACACGCTCTCACTAATAATCTGCCCGGCAAAAACAAACAGGTCAAGCGCACTAATGAGCTCTCTTTGCAATCGTCCAATGATTTATGCATTCCGTGTACATTGCATTCCAACATCTGTCCTGGAAAACTGGAATGAGACCTTGGCTATGTAAGAAAATTGTTATATAATATAACTGTCAAGAGGCCATCCTAAAGCAGCCATTTAGAACGTGAGACTAGGTCATCATTGATGAATCATGGTCCAGCAAACTTAGTCTCAAGTACCAAATTATGTGTGTTTTGTAGAGGCCGGTATTCCTGCCTGTTCTGTACCCTGGAGCTGTAGTAGTGCTTTGGCCCATTAATGTGTCAGAAGAAGATTGTGCACGTGCCAAGCCGGTCTGATTACCTACGATCTGAGAGGGGATCACATTTAAAGCTGGAATTCTTCTCCAACCATGACATAATTTTAATTCCTTAGTAACCTTTCTCAAACTTACACGAACTGAACATTCTTCACCAGCTATGTAGAATGTCAAATTAATGGCAGAATGTCACCACTGCAGTTTAAAATGGGGATAAATGGAAAAAAAAAAAGTAGGCACAAAATATTCATGTTTAAAGTCTTGGATAAGATTTAATCAACAAACTCCAAAAAACAGACTCAAATGGACAACGCAACGTGTAATTTGTCTGTTCTTCCTCATTTGTGAGATTTCCCTGACATCTTTCCTGTCAGTTTCGTGATTTCCAACTGGCCATTTGACTTCGCCAAATGCACTGCAAGCATCATTCTCAAATCACTGGCATAAGAATACAGTAGCACGGCAGTTGACACTAAATTATAAACAAGATTATCCCTCCTGTTACTTGTCATGCTGCTCGGGAACATTCTGAAGTTCATACTAACAGATAGTCCAGCTGGACTGAGATCACCTGTGTGTGTGTGTGACTGTATGTGTGTGTTTATATGTGAGTGTGTGTGAATATGTGTGTGAGTATGTGTGTGAGTATGTGTGTGTGTGTGTTATACTCTCCTGCATGTAAGATGCCCTCTCATCTCCCTTTTGGACATGTCTGACAACACAGCCGAGCTGAGAGCTCCTGACCTGGGCTGAGTCACATATCTGTTATGCATCTCCTCCACCCTTAAAGAGCAGCTCCGTCTTTCCACAAAACCCCTCTGCAGCCAAATTGAAGGCCGAGTTACAGATATCAGGCAGTGCCAACCTCCCAGTGTCTGAGCCATTTCTGTGGAAATGACATGCGCTGACTGACAGATGCATTGTGAGCGATATCCCAGCCAGCACCTGATGGGCGTCGCATTTACAGCAAAAAGTCATGCAAGTTCTGATGTAAATGATGATGTAGCATGAAGTAGCGTTTGCAGCCTTAGATCTTAAAAACTTAAAATGCAAATATGCATCTGGGCTTCCGGAGTGACTCAGTGATTTAAAGAGCATTTTTTGTGTCTTCACAGTTCAAATGTGCCATTTGCAAATTGCGTCTTTGAGCAATAGTGCACAGACAGTCTCAGCGACCAAGGTGGAGGGAGGGATTCAGCTGGAATTCCTTGCTAACCTGGCCACCATTGGTGAGGCCTGAGGCTGTCCTCCAATCAGCACTCAGCCCCTGCGTAATGGGTGGGGCTACACATCAGAGGGGCAAAACAGCAGAGTGGAACAGCAATGCACACAGACTGGTGAATAGGGAAAAATGCAAAAGAACCATCAGGGAAACATTAATAGAAAAGATAAGTGGAATAAAAGTACAAATGACCTGAAGTCATCACTAAGAGCCTCTGGGGAAAAACCGTTCTGCATTAACATACCTCTTGGGCATACAAACTGGAAGCTGCAAAATGAAAAGGACCAATAAGAGCTCTGGGGCAATGCAAAAGACATTACACTGTGCCCCAGATAGATTATTCATATCAATCAGTATTCAAGGCTAAGCATGGCCCATGCAGAGCAGACACCCAGTCAGGGTAAGCAGTAGTGATGTCACCGCGAAGAAACATGCTCAGGGTGTAGAAATGTACAAACACAAGGAAAACATGACGATAAATCAGTATCTCAGAAATAAATAAATACCAAACGTGCATCGCTGACCGGCTCTATCCAGACATGGCTCGTAAAAAAGGGAGGGCGAAAAAGGAAACATGCATTTCTTTCTGGACCAGCTGAAAGGAAGGTATTTCAGAGCTCGCCTGACAGATCTGCCTGCTCAGAGCTTGGCGGCTGTCCTGCACTTGTATGGTTCCCATTATGGACTAGATATCATATAAACAGCTACAAATGTCAATGTTAGCAATAAATGAAAGACAGTTACAGCTACGATAAGACGATATGTAAGTGGAGAGAGAAGTTTATCTTTTTGGGGAAATTTAAGGCTGATTTCCCACTGCTTGATTTCCTTTGGATGGGAAAAAATAGCTGGATGCAAAAGTGGAACTTTGTATGAATGATAATAAATACCTCCCCGATGGTTTCTGCATTCCAAAACACAGTGTGAGCTTCACTTGGTGTTTGGATTTACACGTTTCTTGCAATGTGCTTCACGTGTCATTCTTCACTGGTTCCACGCAACCAGGTCCGGCGAGGCCTGCGGGACCATCTGAGGTGGCGGGAGCTGATCGGTACGAACCTGCAGCGCACAGTTCATCAGCCGCACAACATGGTCAAACTGCTGGTGGTTCAAGATGGCCCGGTTCTGCTGCACGTGCAGCTGGAGCTCCTCCGTCAGGCACTGGCGGGCCGGCTTGCCCTTCAGGGCCCGGAGGGCGGCGGGAATCATCTGCCGGGACGCAGACACACAGAGACACACACAGATACAAACACACCACAGACACACACAGAGACACACAGATACAAACACACCACAGACACACAGACAAGACACACACAGATACAAACACACCACAGACACACACACAAATACCAGACAGACACACCACAGATACAGACAGACACACCACAGATACACACAGACACAAGACAGACACACAGGCACACACACAGATACAAACACACAACAGAGAAACAGATACACATACACACACCACAGACACACACAGACACAGAAACCACAAAACACGCAGAAACCACAGACACACACACCAGATACACAAACCACAGAAACATACAGACACACAAACCACAGACACACAGACATATGCACCACACACACAGACACACACACACACACACCACAGGCAAACAAGAAAAGGGAAACTCGCTGGTTAAAATGGCAGCACTGGTTTCACACTGACAGCATTCCGCTTCAGGCAATTCACACTCGTAACCCCAAGCTGCTGGCAAGAAACAGACCCGTATTTGACCCCCTACCCCAAAAAGCCCACAAGCCACCTCCCCAAAGACAACAGCCTGCCAGCCCTGCAGCAATCATTCAGGGAAAAGATAACTATTTAAAAAAACTCACATAACTCACTTTTCTGGCAGCGTATGTATAGAATAAAAGGGCTGCTTCATATGCACTTTGCGAGCCGAAGGCTTTACTGCCTCGGAGGCGCAATTAGCCGCGTGCTCGGCGTGTTTGTAACCACGTGGGGACACGGGCCTGCTTTATATAAGCACTACATCAAGCCCCGCGGGCGCCCGCCCAGCCCATAAACAAGGGACGAAACAGAAAGGAACCATGTGTTCATAAAGACTGACCCGCACTTCGGCTCAGTCACGTGAAATCAGAACAAGCTGATGCTCGAAAAACACATTCGGGAAATAAACACAAGCAATTCTTTGGCTTATAATCTTAAATGCACTATTAAAGTAATATAAATAATCTTAGAATTTTATTCATATTACTTTATAAGAGCACTAAATATATTATTGGACTATATAATTTCAAATTTTATATCTTAGTTTATCAATTAACACAACTCGGTCATCCACTGGAAACATCCAGCAGTCCCAAAAGCCGGGTGCCGGCTGGAGCTGAGACCTCAGGCGCTCCTGCAGTGAGAGGACAGAGGCTCCCAGGGAAGCTACACACCTTCTCCGTCTCCAGGATCTTGTTCTCGAAGATGGACGTGACGCAGTTCCTCACCACCTCCAGCCTCCGGGCGCTGTTGAAGACGGAGCTTATCTGGCCAAAGATGGACGCTGCTGGGGCACGAGGGTCACGGCATGAGGGGCACATAAGGTCACACTCCACTCCGTATAACAGTTTGACTTCATTCTGTTTCATCATACATCTACAATCACTGATATCTTGAAGGTTTTCCCCCCACATAAGACCTGATATGCTGCAAGAACCAACCCAGGATGGCAGAAGATGGGTTTCAATCTTTTATACTCACATCGAAGGAAATATTTTACTAAAGTCCATCATTAAAGGTAATGATTAAGTCCAAATAGGAAGTGTAACGTGTGAAATGTTCATGGGGGGAAGCAGAGCTGTGTCAGACTGGCGGCTGGCAGCTGACAGAGGAGGTGAAGGCGTCTGGGGGACAGCACCAGCCCGGGGGGGGGGGATTGGAAGACACATACCTACTGGTGGCCCGGGGGGGACCACACACTTCTTCTCAGGACATCTGCTTGTGGGAGTGCTGTGGTGCTTGGCCAGCCCCTCTTCCAACAGCGCCTGCACACTCCCCTCATCCACACGGGAGAATGGCATGACGTGCACGCGGAGGTGGGAGCCCTCGGTGGGACGTGGAAGTTTCTGGAACGCCATGTGTGGGTTGGGATTCTCCTGTGGACCACAAGGCAGAAAAAGGTATGGAGCCGCACCGGGACACGACCAGCTAGTCAGCTAGCAAGTGTGTGAGAGGGATGGACCAGCCCAGGCGGTTCTTACGTTCTTGTACAGCTGCTCCGAAATCTCACGGATCCGCTGCTGCAGCTTAGCTGGGTCTGCGGCTTCCTCCTTAAAGTGCTCCGGAGGCAAGGCCACCAGCTACATGCAGGGGGAGAGAACTGCTCAGCTGAAATAATAACGGGGGGGCGGGGGACAGACGAGCAGCAGGGGGACAGCATCTCCGCAGAGGCCACAGACTGTACGTGCGACACAACTCCAGCGGCACCAGTAGCCCCAACACCTGCCAGTTCCAGCCTCCATCGCCCGTGTTTCGCGTGTAACGTAACCGCACCAGTAACACAAAGCGGAGCCTGAGCTCTCCTTTCATCTCATGGATCTGGACTCGATTTGGAGGCCAGCGTCACCTGCCAGATGCTGGGCTGGGGGTCCAGAATGTGCCGCGGCTCACGTAAACGAGCCGTACCTCGTCAAAGAGATCGCAGGCCCTGTAGGGGGGGCCCCTCTCGGAGACGAAGCCGGCGAACGCCATGCCATCCATCACCTTGGCCAGGAAGTCGCTCTCCATTAAGCCTCTCTGGTCCAGAAAGGCTGTCTGGAGAAGCATTTTTTTTTACTGAGCATCATACTGCATGCAGGACAGTGAAAAATGACAATTGCAAAATAACTTTTTGAATCATAATATGATTAATATCTGCACACATAACACCAGTATATCATTCAGAAATAAAAAGGTCTAAATTTAATCAGCATGATATTATATGCAAAGGTGAATTTCTTTATGGCCCTTTCCCCCTAAACATTTAAGGTCTTCACCGTAGAGGGTATCACACAATATGCTAATGCTGACAGGCGGAAATGTGCTGAATTCCTGGCCTGTAATGGAAGCCGGGCGCAGGGCAAGGGGTTCGAGGGGAAAGGGGGCGAAAGGCCCCGTGAGAGGTCACCAGAGACATTGACAGGCAAATTCCTGGCCGGGGGGGGGGGGGGGGGGGGGGGGGGATTATGTGTGGCAGCCCACCTTATGGAACTGTATGACCGGCTCTGAGTGGATGCGGATCAGCTGCAGGCAGGACCGGTACCCCTGGAAGAGCTGCGCGAAGAGCCAGAGGAAAACAGCCCGCACATCCTTATCCTGCGGGACATGGACAGACACAGTTAGATGCAGGCAGAGGCAGACAGGTACAGGCAGAGGAGGGCAGACGCAGGCAGGCACAGACAAACAAGGGCAAATGTGGACAGACACGTACAGATGAGGGCAAACGAATGCAGACGCGGACAGGCACAGGCAGATATGGACAGATGTGGGCAGACAAAGACAGGCATGGGCAGACGAAGGCAGACATGGACCGATAAAGGCAGATGCAGACAGGCACGGACAGACACAGACATGGGCAGACGAGGGCAGACACAGACAGGCACGGGAAGGTGTTTTTTGCATTGGCGGGGTGACAAACTGCATGTCTAATTAATTTAATTAGCGGATAAAAGAAAATCAGAAACCGAACATAAATATGACCATGAGCTGGCTGACCAATCCCTGAACATTTCTACAGTATGGGATACAGCAGTGCTCAAAGACACAGTTTATGTTCTAGATGGAACTCTACCCTGGTAAATTTGATCATTTCATTAAAATCTGTAGCAGTATAATTATAAACTATACAGTGATTGGGAAAAAACCCGTCAAATAAACATAATCTAAAAATAAAAAGAAACGACAGGAAATACATGTTGTATCTGTTGAGTATGAATTCAGGCTACTGACAGTCTGTGTTATATCCTCACCATTTCTGTAAGGTACATGTTAGGGTTCTGACATGTTCTTACCAGATGCTTTATGTTGGGAGAGGCCACATGAGAGGGAGGGAAAGCGTAATCGGCCATCTCAAGGTCAGGGTGTAAAACCTTGTGAAGAAAAAGAAAAAGAAACACTGATCAGCTGATTATTCTGTGACACATTTTAATGTCATATAATGTACTGCCCCGATCGTCCGCTCCTTCCGTGTGCCACGCCCCCTCGTTAACCTCGTGTGGGATCCCCATGTGATCAGCTGT
>JAODJU010004568.1:0-10430 GCA_026776725.1 Gnathonemus echidnorhynchus
TTCAAACGCTTACTGCGGTGAAGTGTCGCGTTGCGCGGCTCGCGCCCGATTACGTCAAAAGTATACACTCACTGGATCTCATGGCAACTGAATCACGGAGGAAAACTTTAAATATCTCACCTTCGCTTTAATTTCGGACCATCTCCACAAAGACATAAAATACTAAACAAATGATTCTGACATGCGTTGATCAAAGTAGGAAATCCAGACTTTTAATTCCTTAAATTACTGCTGTTGAAATACGAAATGGTGGCGGGTCCGGATTGAATTCCCTCCGGGTCCGGACTTTGAGAAGTGCTGCTCTAGACCGTACCTTTTGTAATATTATTTACAGATTATAAACACCCACCATGAACAAGCACTTTGCCCTAAAACATGAGCTGGAACTGCCCGGAAATACATTTGACCAGAGCACGCCACGTAACCCCGTAACCCTACGCGCGCATTAGTGTGTGCAGGCCAGGTGCACGATATTAGTGCGCGAGCGTCGAGTTTCCCTCAGGAGAAAATTTCGTCGTTGGACCCAACAAAACCAGGAGAAATACTGCTGTGGGAGAAATAGGCACATATTTTTCGAGGTGAGTGCCACAGAAATTAATTGTTATTTGTCAGGGCAAATATTTCATTGTTGCTTGCAAACGTTGTAACGTTACCGCGTTTTGTGACGAAGCCAGGCCAAACACTAACCTTAACTTACTGAGGTAAAATCAACCTGCAAGTTATTTAAGCGAATACTTTCCCATTTACGCTTTGCAGTAGTTCGTTTTAACCAGAGGTATGTTACTAAAACGCATTTGGTCTAACCTTAACCGACTTGAGACAGACAAGCTCGAGGGAGGGTTCAGTTAACGTAACGGAAATACGTTTACATTTTTTTTTGTACAAAATTCACAAATACTGAATAATGAATTATCTGGATTAAAGATATTCAGTGACCCAATGCTAGTTTTATTTGATCTATTTAACCCTTTCACACGTAAATGTAAAACGTTCAGAATGACCCCTCAGTGTTAATTGGCGACCGTTAGGCCGTACTACTTCAATATCTCCATGGTGGCGCTTGCACTGCTATCATGCGACACACCGCAGAGCTACAGCGGCTGTCTGACTGATGTGTTTTCTTTTTTATTCGAAATATTGTCAAACTTGTTAACTATGTCATGAAATATCTGATATTCCGACTGTGAAATATGTGTATCTGAATGTCTTTGTTGTTGAACTACTTTTATAATGATCGCATTACTTGAACTTACAGTTATAAATATCATTTATTGAAAGTTTAATTAACATTCCTGGTTTGGTAATTTTTTTTCTCTTTCTTTTTAGGTTATGGCAGACTTTATGTGTTGGACGACTTTCCAAGTTTGCCAATGGCTAAAAGATATTGAATTGGGGCAATTCTGTGAAACTTTTGTGGGTGAGGTTCAAGTATTCTGAATTTGCGATTGATGTACCAGTGCCCTAACTGCCATGTAAGAACATTAACTTACAACAAATACCTCAGACACCTGCAGTATTTCCATGAGAGTGAGCCAAATTTCTATGTTGTATGTGGACACAGTGGCTGCCAAAAAAGGTACAAAAGAGTGAGTTCTTTACGTGTCCATGTTTTTCGGGCTCATAAAATCTTGAGAAACACAGAGGACTCTGAGAACTATCAAGAGGCTCCAGACACTTTAACTACTATTAATCATTTGGAGGAGAGTTGTGATTCTGAGGAAACAAATATCTCTTTTTCTGAAAAAATAAGCAAGTTCAGATCACTAATTGAGGGACATTTTGCATTGTTTTGTTTAAAACTTCAAGAGAAGCACATCCTCCCCAAAACTGTTCGGCATAATATTACACATGATGTGAAAACACTGGTTGACCTCTTTAATGAACAGTCCAGGGAGCTTCTGCAGTTTTGTCTTAAAGAAACAAGTATCAACATTGGCAATCATTCCAACTTAAAGTCCTTGGTTGAAGACAACCTCTTGGGGAAGTGTTTTGATGTTATCGAATCAGATTATCAGTTCGAAAGGTACTGTATAAAAGAGTTCGGGTTAATTGAACCAGTTGAGTATTTACTCGGATATGACTCAACAGGAAGAAAAGAGACTTTTCAGTACATTCCCATTTTGGAAGTTTTAAAAAACATTCTGAAAAGAGACGATGTTCTTCATTTCGTTGTAAAAGACATAGTTTTTGATGGAGAAACACTTAAAGACTTCACAGATGGATTAATTTTTCAGCAGCACACATTTTTTGACTGCTTTGAGAGAAAGTTGAGTCTCTAGTTATATACTGATGAATTTGAAATTTTAAATTGTTTAGGATCCAAAAAGCAGATTCACAAAATTTCATGCGTCTACTTTGTTCTTGGAAATATTCCTCTAAAGTATCGTTCCAGTCTTCAAAATATACATGTGGCTGTACTTGTGAGAAACCGATTTCTTCAGAAGTACGGTTATGAGCAAATTTTGCAACCTCTTCTTCGTGACCTTTGTGAACTTCAGTGCCATGGCATATCACTTGACGGTGAGTGCCAGTCCTGCATTTTCAAAGGCTCTGTGATTTCCATTTGTGCTGACAATTTATCAGCCCATTCTTTGGCTGGCTTCAATACATGCTTTAGTCAAGGACGGATCTGTCGTTTTTGTTTGTGCCACCACAGTGACATTGGTAACATAACTGAGGAAAGTGAGTGTATTCTCCGGACTCCTGACACACACCGTAGTAATTTACAAGCAACAAATTGTAAATCCTTATATGGTGTTACTGGACGCTGCCCTTTTGATAACCTGCCTCATTTTGAGGTTACTGAATCCTTTCCACCCGATTTGATGCACGATGTTCTTGAAGGGGTCATTCCACGGGTTCTGAAATTAGTCTTGCTAAAGCTTAGCTGTGAAAGACTGGTTACATTGGAGCAGTTTAATGACCAGCTACAACAGTTCCCCTTTGGACAAAATGATATCACTCACCGTCCTGTTTTGCTGAAGCCTTCTGCACTGCACAAAGGTGTCATCCCAGGAAAAGCAGTTGAAAAATTGACCCTTTTCCGACTCTTAACTTTTTTGATTGGAAGTTTCGTCCCTCAGGAAAACGCTTACTGGGCTTTCTATTTGCTACTTCGATCTATATGTGACATTGTACTGGCACCTGTGATTAAAACAAGTTGGCTGAGCCCGCTGTCTACTCTCATCACAGAATTTCTGAAGAGTTTTCAAAGGCTTTTCCCTGACGACCTCACTCCAAAGATTCACTTTCTGGTTCATTATCCTCGATTAATCAAACAGTACGGTCCACTGAGAGCCCATTGGTGTCTCCGGTATGAGGCCAAACACCAGTACTTTAAGCGTGTTTCATCAATTGTAAACAATTACCAGAATATTGCAAAGACTCTGGCAAAGCGTTATCAAATGCGCCAGTGTTGGGAAGCACAATCAACTGGAAACCATGGCTTGGAAGATGTCTCATTCTCTTTTATAGAGATACCTTTGCGTGTACTACCCTTTGAGCTTAGGGAGATTATTGCAGAGAACACAGCTGAACTAAGTGAGACACTCTGGAAAACCAAACAATTGGTATATGACAGAGTCAAATACACCACTGGAGATTTCTTGATTCTTGACCTTGTGCATGCTGAGGAAATACCAATTTTTTTAAAAAAATTATGCATATTGTTAAGTACAACAGTAAGTGAAAATTGTGCGGAAGACTCTACAAAACTTGGTGCTTCTCCGAGCATCTGCATGCCTATGGTGTCCAATCAACAACTGAGTGGGTGGCCATCACACCTAGAGAGGAAACTGACTTCCATGCACTTGATGCATACACCAATCAAGAGGACAACCTGTACATCACACTGCTTCATCGGCCTGTGAGATATACCAATTTATCTCCAAATTGTTTCAAATTTAAGTGATTTGTTTGTTTGCAGTAATGAACACCAAGAGGAATCTTGGTATTATTACTGTAGTATGCCAGTCAAGCTTTGCTTTGTTATTAACCAGCTATGCCATAAGAACATTTGCTACTGTAGGTTACAACATCATTAATTTAGCTCTAAATAGATCTACAGCATACCCATTGATCTCAAGATTGTGCCACTCTCTGGAAAGTAGCTCAGCAAATCACAGTGAAATGTTTAATTGTTTAAATGGTTAATTCACAACAATGCTTGCTATTCTCAATGCTTGATATGATTCATTTAACATTTTATTAAATGGTTTCTCATGCCCAGAACATGAGATAGATGGAGCCACTCTTGCTGTGATCTCAGAGAGGATGTCTGAGAGGCTCATTCCAGTCATTCGCAAACAGAGTCTGTTTTTGGCCCAGTTGGAAATACTTAAAAGTACACCAATGAGCAGGTAATTGGAACAGTATCCCATTTGTCTAAACACAGCACTGTCCACTGTGTTACATTGTAGGTCACCAGTGTTTTGCTAACTGCTAATTTGCTTAATTTTTTTAATTCTATTTTTGATGGCCAAGTCTCTCTTCAGTTTCCATTTTCTTCCATCTAATTTTTCTCCACAGAGAGCACCCTCCAAAAAGGAGTGATCACTCCAGCCAAGTGCAGTCTGATCCAGATACCTCTTTAGTGATTCCAGTATTGCTGAGGATGGCCATAAACAGAAGAGATTCTGATCTGAAGAGTGCAAGCAAAACAAAACTACGGACTCTATTGATTCAAACTCTTTTTGACCACCTCAGTATGAAAACAATGTAAGTTGCTACTACTTGTCTTTCTAATTGGATTAAAGCTCATGGCACTGCAACCAATACAATACATAATTTTTCCTAGAAGTACATAACCAAGAGAGTCATAATGTAACATAAAAATCTGCTAGTTTTTTCTCCTTTTGTTTTTAGGGGTAGCACAGTTGTGTGAACTTTAAAATCAAATCCACATGCCAAACGGCTATACATTTGTGGCTACCCCTAGAAGTTTTGGTGTGTCTTTGTTGTGGGTGATAGTTACTAACACCTTTTTGCTTTTGCTTTTATGCTTTTCTCCTTCTGATTTTCCTGTTAGGTATCCAACTCATCTTCAGTATATTGGACTTCTGTCAACCTTGATAACAGATTACCCATTCCTTAGAGAAAGTATTGGGAGCGGATATGTAAGTTTTCATTTGAATTTAAGCTCTATTTTAATTGACAACAAAACACACTACTATGCAAAAGTGACACGCCCCTTCCTGCATTGCTCCGCCCTCAAATGTGCTTTGCAATGCAGGCTGATTGGCTACAAGTTTGTTTTGATACTTAGCCCGACTCTAAAGTTTTTAAAAGGGTTACCCTGCTGTAAATGTTGTTTCAATGCTATATTGATTAAGAAAATGACTTTCAGTTTCAAAAATGAGTAATAAGCATTTTATGAGTTAGAAGGCTTTCAAACATGGATGACTTTCTTTCGCAAAACATATAAAAAAAGATAATTATTTAAATTGAGAAAATTGGTAACCAAACAGCAATGGCACCCATTCACTCCTGTTGTATGGAAACAAAACCAATGCAAGTGAGTGGATGCCAGTCAACAATATTCTTCAAAGTATCTTCTGTTGTGTTCTGCAGAAGAAAGTCATACAGGTTTAAAATAACAAAAGCGTGAGTAAATGATGACAGAATTTTCATTTTTGGGTGAACTACCAGTAAGTAAATATTTGTGTTTTTACATCTAAATGTTTTATTAAAACTACAATCTCTTTTCCCCTTTTTTGTTTCACAGGATTCTTTGCTTGAATCATTGAGAAACAAATTTAAGAAGGAAAGGAGGCCACTTGTTGCCAATGCTGAAATACAGCGAATTAAAGCGAGATGGGCAGGAAGGAAGCGGCCTCATGAGACAGCTGAAACGAATCCACGCGCCACAGTAAAATACTTTTATTGCACTCATTTCTGCAGTAATCCATGGACATTGGACAAAACATTTTAAAGAAATCATTGTCAGAAGTATAACTGTATATTGTGTAATTGAGGCAGAATTAGGGTTAGTTTGAATTATTTTCCACTCTGCAGTGTCACACGTAAATTATTCTGTATTCTGGTAAATTTTTGATGCAGGCATATTTAAACATTACATGACACAGTTGACTGGCACAAGCCATAATTTCACTGATCGCTTTAGTATTGAGAAACTTGACACTGTGCTGCTATAAATAGGACCCTGCTTCAAAACTGCTTATTTGTCCTTTAATTTGACAAGTGGAATTATATTTTGTACCGTTCAAAACTTAAGTCTGTGCAGACTGACCAGTAGGCCTTTTCTCCTCATTAAAGATTGCTGGTCTCATATGTTGTAGTTATTCAAACTTTTTATTCAGTTTCCTTTAGTCCATAGAAGTCATCTGTTTTTTGTCATTTTTATTGACAACCCCCATTTATAACAATTATCTACCCTAATAGGTTGATGCCGGAGAAGATGATCGAAGCATCAAGGAACATCTGAGAGTAATTAAGGAAGAAACAGAGAAGCTTCGACCAAATCTAGAGCTCATCAAAGAAAAGATGGCACTGGTGAAATGCTACCAAAGAAATTTTGTGTCCAACCACAGCACAGAGGAGACTCTCTCGGAGTTCCCGTGTTTCAGACTGGCCAAAATAGTAAGTACAATAGTGTGTTAATTGCCTCCTTTCATTGAGTTGACTATATTTTAATACATGTCTGTTCTACTTTGCCTTTTATCTTAACATAAGCTTCTTTGGATTATGAGAGACCACACCACTGTTGATGTGGACCAACAAATTCTAACACAGCTCGCTGTAATGGCACCTCAAGTCCTTCGAGTTTCACGAAGTCCCCTGAAAGAGAAGTTCAGGTGCAAAATTGAGGACTGTGTAGATGGCAGAATGAAAAAAGGTAATTAAATCTACACTGCTTTTCAGGTACACTGACTGACACCCTACCTATCGACCTGAGATCATACCTGTTACACCCTGTCTTACACACCCTGTCTTGATGTTACTTTATTTGAAGGCCTACAGTTGGAAGCAGCTATTTTGCTCTTGCCTGCACTGTTCAAGGAGTACCCAGGGTTGCTTTTTGAAGTTGAGGTGAGCCATAAACAAATCAAAGCCCTACACTTATTGCACATTTTTTGGAAATTACGAAAATTATTTAATTGCAAATATTAGGGTTTTTTTTTTTTTTTTTGTAATCAGAGTAAACATAAAATGGGTTATGACCAAAAAAAATTGTTAGAGAGTTGCAGAAAGTGGGCAAAAGATACGGATGTTTTTAAATTGATTTCAGTGGTAGATCAAGTAACTGGACTTAAGCAAATGTTCTATTGTATTCTATTTTTTTTTATTTATTTTTTTTTATAAATGTAGACATTTCTAAAATTCTGTTTTCTTTGTCATGGTGTACTTAGTGTAGACTGAGGTAAAATGATTAGTATTTAACTTAATGTTTTCCTTAAATTAATTATGAGAAGATGGTTAATGCTATTATGCCCTCTTCCTTAGGGCCATGCTCAAACCAGCCCTTCTGACATCCAAACACCTAAGATGCTGCTTAAGGGCTGCAGAGAGGGCCATCCCATGCAGTATGACCATATTATTCTCATGTTGGACGGCCAGTTGATTACAGATGAAAGCGAGGACATCTCAGTGGCACTGGGCCTCCTGTTGTGCATATATTTTGCATTTGGAATCGAGTATCCTAAAGGACTAAAAAAGACATTGACCTTTTTGGAGTGTGTTGTTTTGAAATTGAAAGATGCAGCTAGACTTCCTGTCACTGTAAAAAGGGTGTGAGTAGATTAGGAGTCGATATTCTTTCTGCATCTTTTGGCCTTTCTAGTTCCACTTTCTCCTGTTTAAGAAATCCTGAAGGGCTTAGTGCACTGCAACAATTAAAGACACTGCTGGACTTTAGAATATACAACTACGTTTGCAGTTGGTTGTGTTTTAAGGAGTTTTTGTCATTTCACTCACTACTCAGTCTAATTACAGGGCTACAGTAAGTGTTTGTAAACCTTGCTGCATTGCGAGTTCTATTCTAATGCATATGTGCGTGCGTGTGTATATTTATTTATTTATTCATATATATTTCTTCCCTGACTTGTCAGAACTGATTTGCTTCTAAAAGACATAAATTATGAGGCTTTTAAAGTTTGTTATTTGTGTTTTGATATGATTGAATATAATTCATCTTTTAAATAAAAGTGTCATTTATGAGCACATTTACTTATCTATGGTTGTATTTGGAATAATGAGCACTTTTAGATCAAACATGTACCTGTAATGGTATATAGCACCATTTGACAACTGTGCCATAGCTTCAAGAGTGGGTGTCAAGTTCCAAAAAAGTTTCCCTATGATTACAAGCCCCTATGATTGTTTCTATTGAGCACCATTTTTTTTGAAGTAATAAAGTGCTATATGGTACATCTGATGGTTCTACATAGAACCATTTGACAAAGGTGCCATATAGCACCTTTTAAAATAGGTGCTATATAGCACTGAAAGTGGTTCCCCTATGATTACGAGCCAAAGAACCACTTTTAGTGCTATATAGCACCATTTGTTTTTAGAGTGTGCACTCTCAAACTGTGTGGTCCGAATGACAATAAAGTTTACTTTGACTTTGACTTGACTTTGGCTAGCCAAAGAGCAGCTGCTGCCCAGTTCTAAAACTGGGGTGCCACCACCACAGTAGAAGTGCTTTAAAGAAGCAAGAAAAGCACCATTTTGTGTAAAGATGCAGTGTTTTTCAAACATATAGTTAAAGTGTTCATTTTGCAGTGATTGGCAGCATGTCACCTGTGGTACTAGAGAAAGTAAAACTCTGAACCATTGCTACAGTGTGATTAAGGATGCATATTGCACTGGGTCATTCTGATCATGCTATGATTCATCTCATCCCAGTGTAGAAACAGGGATTAAATTCTGCTAAACCTTTTGTGATCGAATCTAAAAGTTGGACAGCTGAGGTTAACAAGGAGCTGCAGAGCTGCTTTGACACGACAGAATGGAGTGTATTTAAAGATTCAACCAGTGAAGTGAGTACACAGACACTGTGACATCATATATCAGTTTCTGTAAAAATGTCTGTATCCCCACAAAGAAAAGAGCAATGACAAACCCTGGTTCACTGCAGAACTTAAACAACTACATAAAGAGAAAGAGCAGGCTTACATGTGTGGAGACAAAGCCCTTTACAAAAAAGCCAAATACAGGTTGGAAAAGGATATCAGAGCCAAAAACAGATACTCTAAAAAGCTGTAAAAAGAGTTTCTAGCTGATGACTCTTCATCAATATGGAAAGGCTTGCAAGAGAACACAATATAAAAAGATAGTCTCCCTCCACTGAGGACCATCAACTTGCCAACGATCTTAACACCTTATACTGCCATTTTCAAAGAGCCTATCTCAGGTCCGTCACCTGCTCACCATTCATGTATATGACACACCATACAGCCATTATCTTGAGCAGTGCCCTCACCTGCACCACTATCTGTGAAAAAAAGGTGAACAGCCTATTCAACAAGCAGAAAACAAGGAAAGAGCCAGTGTCATGACCTGCTCGTTCGATCCTCCTGTGTGCCATGCCCCCCTCGTTGCCTTGTGTTAATTCCCGATTGTAATCACCTGTTGCCTGTTCTGTTCAGCTTATCCTGTGTATTTAGTCCGCATCTGAGTCAGTATTCCCCAGATCAGTCATTTATGTTCATCTGTCACCGTTCTGTGGATTCCCCCATAAAACCCATTTGCCCGTATTGACGGCTCCACTCCTCTGTCTGCCTGCTCGTCGGATCGTGATCGTAACAGCCAGGCGCTGAAGGTGTATCTCCAGCCTCCTTATAGTATTGTACTGATCAGCTGCCACCAGTATTCACAGATATCTTCCATTAATCACTGGACCTCTGCAGTGTTCCAGCTTGCTTAAAAAGCTCAACAGTCATACCAGTCCAACAATTCAAGGCATAAATGACTACCAACCAGTCACCCTGACGTCAGTAGTCATGAGGACTCTTTGCACCTCTTTTAGCTGTCCATCGTGTCCGATGACGACGCTTGCTCCCGGAGGAAGGGGGGGGGGGGAGTCAACGGCATTGACGTTGGTGCCACTTCATATGGCTGTGAAGGCCAATGCGGGAGCCACACACTCGCTTGCAGATGGGGCAAATGTGTCCTGATGTTGGAGCGATTCCGGCTGCCCGCTGCTGTCGTTGGGCACGTCTTTTGGCCCTTCTTTGAAAAAAGATGTTGCTGATTTGTTCAGTTGCCTTGATGCAGATGTCATGCCAGGTTGGTCTGATGAGTGCAAGGGGCTCAAGTTGACTTGGGCTGATGTTGCATTGCTTCAGGAGTTCCTTAGTATAATCTTTATAACGCCTTTTCTGCCCACCAGCAGCCCGTTTAGAGTTGGACAATTGCCCATAGAGAGTTTGGTGGGGAAGACGATGGCCAGGCATGCGGATAGTATGCCC
>JAODJU010004569.1:0-10426 GCA_026776725.1 Gnathonemus echidnorhynchus
GCTGGATGAAGTGGCCGGGGAGAGGGAAGTCTGGGTTTCCCTGCTGAGACTGCTGCCCCCGCGACCCGACCTCGGATCAAGCGTAAGATAATGGATGGATGGACTACCCTCAATTTTCCATCCTCTTCACTAATAATGCAGTCATCTGCATGAGTATATAAACGCATTACTGTGTCGTACAACTTACTTTTCCATTTGTTCTCTGATTGCAGTTTTTGATAAAGCTTTGGGTTGGGGTGTTCATCTTGCCCCCCCCCTTCCTTGTTCTATTCTGTTTTTCTCCTCATCTTTGCTAGAAAATTTTGTCAGAGCAGCAGATCCTATACTGTGTCTCAGTCTATGTGTCTTTTAGCCTTTGCCAGTTGGAGTGGATAAGACCTGAACTGTGACGATACCATGTTAACCTTCAGCTGTATATAAGTGCCTCCACTTGTGTTTGGAAGATAAATAGCAAGATTTGGATTGTTTTACTAGGGAAAAATCAGGTTGTATTTCGCTCTGTGAGTGTGGATGAATGGCAACTTCACTACTTCTCACAAGGGCTTAAATGCCCTTGAAATTAAACAGCAATAACACGGATATAATCATGAATGGCATGTGATTCCCAACACGTGCTTATGATTATGGGTACTGCAAGTACTGCTCTTAGAATCCAATCCCCCTCAATAAGAAAGTAATCTGTCTAAAAAGTATACATTATAGTAATAGTTGTGTTTGACATGATAGATCAGGAAATGTGCTAAAATGGGCCTTTCTTCAGATACAGAATTTTGAAGTGGGCCTCTACATGGTTATTACGGGAAAAGCGAGGTTGGCCCACATGCTGGGGTTCCAGCCCACCTTGCACTGATGTGATGTGACATTAGTAATACTGATGCCCAGACTATACGTCTCCACCACTCATGGCTGGCACCCGAGAAGAAGCCGCAATGCTTCTGTTAGACGCATAACCGATAACAGAGCTTTCCACGCTGCTGCACATTTATTAGGGCTTCTACATTTTATACCTCTTGTGATTTCTACATAAATATGCAGCTATCAAAGCTGCTCGTCCAGTATGACTTCACAGGCTGGACCTTGTCCCAGGAAGTACAGGCAGACCCCAGGTTACATACGAGATCTGTTGCCTAAGTCTAATTTGTAAGTAGGAAAAATAATAATACAGCACGTAATAATAATAATAATAATAATAATAATAATAATAATAATAATAATAATAATAAAGTATTATTATTATTATACAGTAACTATAAAAATAACTACATATGGTACTGTACTGTACATTGAACTGACAAACTGCTGAAGTCAGACAATGTTTTCACGAGTGTCACACAGTAGTGTGTGCGTTTGTTATTACAAATCATTGTATTTTTAAAAATTCAATATAATATCCTTTATGGATGTTTGTAAGTACGAGTTGTCTGTAAGTCAGACATTCTTTACCAGGGACGGCCTGTGCAGGACAGGCACAGAGCACGCTATGGCCTTTGAACTGAAGGTGGGAACCAGAGTCCCCAGTGGAATCCTACATGACACTTGCATTAAAATGTCTGTCAAGTAATATATTTGAAATGACTAAAACACTTTAATCGGGCAAAGAAATCTATAGCTATCTTCTTCACTTTTTGGTTTTTTGATTAGCTGTCTTCAAACTCTTACTAATGAAATTTTCACGGCTCATGATGACTCAAGAATTTTGCCGTTAGAGTGGTACAATGTTCCAAAAGCCTCATGTCCTAAATCTGCAGCAGTATCAGTCTTCTTCTTGAAAAGAAAATACATTTAAAGGTATTTTGCACCACTTTGTGCTTTGTGTTTGGAGAATGCTAAAAGAAGGACATTTTTCTTAGCTATGAGTGATTTAACCCTGATTAGCATACAGTACAGTGGTAGGCTGTCTGATGCAAAGTTCAAAGCATGCAGTTTCAATTATCTGAAACAAACAAACAACTTTGGAATAAAAATGTAAAAAACATAAATCAAATCTTCTTTAAACTTCCCTGATCCTCCACTATCACTTTCATTTTCATTCCAGGCTTTGTTGTTTATTCTAGCCCACACTCAGTCAATTCCTTTTTATACTGTGGATGTGCTGCTCTGGCTTTGAAGATACTTTTGGCTGTGTTATTTATTTATTCATTTGGGTGGGGGGCTATGTTTTCAGAAGGGTTTGCCAGCCCACTTGTCCTCATGAGCATCCTCAACTACTGACTGCTTATCCAACTGGAATTCCTGTTGTAATTGTATAATATTAGACAGGATGAAAGTCCATCACAGACATACATAAACACTAAAGATATGATAAAATAATGTGAAAACTTTTAATGTCATTTTGTTTTCACTGATAATGTGTCCTATTGTAATATAGACTCAGACTTTCAGAACATAAAATCTGAACATAACGTTTGCTGCACATTTTGGTACATTAGGTGGTGTCATATTTGTCAACAGTTTGTTTAGCCGATTTGCATTGCTCCAGGAAATTATCCTTGTGTACTTTATTTTGTGGTGCACTGCTTGTCAATTTGTTACATTTCTCCATGTTTTCCATGCTTGTCAATTTGTTACATTTCTCCATGTTAGATACAGTATTTAGTTTAGTGGATGGCTAACAATGGAAATCCCAGACTTAATTAAAAGTCATTATGTTGAGATACTTCATAGTTATGCGTTTCCTTAATGTCTGTACCTATGTCCCTTCATAGGACATTGTAGGTGTATTTTTAACCAGAGCTGAACGTACCATTGGTTTTTTACTCAATTTCTGTGTTGTTGGATATAAGAAAACCTTTTCGTATCAAAGCATCATGACTACATCTTAAAGTAAATATTTACGGAGCTAATAAAATTAACCACAAGACCAATATTAAATAGCCAAGAATAGCATGGGCATGAATGCCGATATGAATGTAAAAAGTGTTTTTTTTATATATTTTAGTTGAAATTTAACAAGCAGGGTTCTTCTAAAATTCACTGTCCTCTTACATGGAAATTTCAGAATAGGGCCTATGTGAGCCTAATGCTCTGCCAGACACAGCCTTCAGAGGGCGCTATACTCTGAAGACCAGGCATCAGCACCAAACAGGTGGTTTTTCTAGGTGAGCAGAACCAGGTGTTGCCATCCCAAAGAGGTGCAACAATTCCTGTTACCCTCCAATGATCCCCCTTTGGGTGATTCCAACGAGGAGTAATTTTAGAATAAAATAATAGGTATGGTCTGTCTGTTCAAATGTTCCTACTAGGACACTTACGGACTGATTCTGCTCACACCAATAGTGCTATAAACATTGACTGATCATGTCAGTTAAAATTTTGGATGGTCTTTACTATTGTGGAAAGTAAATTGGACATTGGTAGCCCGGGAGGGGAGACATATTGGGTCTGTTATGTCTTAGGCCTTAGGGAAGATGAGATTGTTTTGAATACTGTGTGTCCTCGCCTCATGATAGCTGCCTGTGGTTGGTTCTGCAGATGCTGAAGAAAGATCAGACCTTGGAGAGACGGACAGCAGAGTGAGGGGGGAAAAACTGCCTGCTGGAAGCTGCCCCAACTGCTTCACAAAGAGCTGTAGTTATAAAGTAGTCACAGTAGGCCATATATAATATGTTATGTGGTAGTACAAAAGTACTTGTTACGATAATCATATTAATCATATGTTAACCATGTATTTGCAATGATTCAATGACAATACGTCAATGCATCAATCATTAATCGAAGGACAAGCAAATATTTACAGTGATTCAATGTCATATAATCAATATCTATATTCATATCTCAAATAGGAGCCTAGCAGCTGAGACATGTTCTGGTAAATGAGCAAAATGGGTGGATTTTACATTGCTGCCAAGGTGAACCAATAGAGCGAGAGAATTGTGTTTGTTATATGTTTGAGCTTCGTTTGTTAATGTTTTGTGACCAATCAGGACTTAGAAATCCTTATCTGGAACTAAAAATTATGGTTTATCAACTGGGTGCTCCGGGTGCTCGTGGTACCTGGTGCCAGAGTGTGACAGGAGCACTCAGTTGATAAACCATATACTATACTATATACTATACTATACTACACTATACTGTACTGTACTATACTATGCCATGCTATGCTATACTATATTATACTATTAGGGGTGGGTATCACCACTGATATCCCGAATCGATTCAATCCCAATTCACAAGGTCATAATTTGACTTTCCATTCCATTTGATTTGATTCTATATTGATTGTGATGCCCAAAAGTTAGTAATCTTAGTAATCTTTTCCATACTCTGGAGCTGGGCCCCATTCACTGCACACTGTACTCAGTATAGGTGTGTATGTAACAAATAAAACTTTAAGACTTGAAATTTGATTCTACGTATCCCCGACAGAGAGCTCTGCCAAAATGTGCCTTTTTATGATGTTTGCATCTGTCATATTGGCTTTTTATGTACCTGTGCTCTGGTATGTACTGTGTTGTTCTCTACCCCAGTGTTTCTCAACCTATTCCTTGGGGACCCCAGGAGAGTCTGCATTTTTGGTCCTTCCCAGCTCCCAGCCAATCAAGAATCAAGAATACCTGGTAGGGGTGTGTTGGGAGCTAGGAGAGAGCAAAAATGTGGGCTGATGGGGGTTCCTCAAGGAAACACTGCAATCTCCTGCCCTGGTCCTGTTGTTCCTGAAAGGGATCTTTCCATCCATGTGCCCATGTAATACATTCTGTATTTTACATTGCACTTAATATTTGTAATACAATAAGCAAGGGAAATGTCAAGAAATTCTCTTATTAGAAATATTTATTTTCCCAAATAAAATCACAGTTTTGCTCTTACGGTGGTGTGAAAAAGTGTTTGCCCCCTTCCTGATTTCTTATTCTGTTGTATGTCATACGCAAATGTTTCAGATCAACAAACAAATTTAAATATTAGACAAAGATGACACAAGTAAACACTAAATGCAGTTTTTAAATGAAGGTGTTCAAACCTACAAGGCCCTGTGTGAAAAAATGATTGCCCCCTAAACCTAGTAACTGGTTAAGCCACCATTAGCAGCAACAACTGCAATAAAGCGTTTGCGATAACTGGCAGTGAGTCCTTTACAGTGCTGTGGAAGAATTTTAGCCCAGTCATCTTTGCAGAATTATTGTAATTCAGCCTCATTGGAGGGTTTTCGAGCCTGAGCCACCTTTTTAAAGTCATGCCACAGCATCTCAATCGGATTCAGGTCAGGACTTTGACTATATGCCACTCCAAAGTCTTCATTTTGTTATTCTTAAGCCATTCAGAGGTGGACCTGCTGGTGTGTTTTGGATCATTGTCCTGCTGCAGAAATCAAGTCCGCTTCAGCTTGAGGACACGGACATATGGCTGGACATCGTCCTTCAGGATGTTTTGGTAGACAGCAGAATTCATGGTTCCATTTACCACAGGTCCTGAGGCAGCAAAACAGCCCCAGACCATCACACTACCACCACCATGTATTACTGTTGGTATGATGTTCCTTTTCTGAAATGCTGTGTTACTTTTACACCAGAAGTAATGGGACACACACCTTCCAAAAAGTTCAACTTTTGTCTCATCAGTCCACAGAGTATTTTCAAAAAAGTCTTGGGCATCATCAAGATGTTTTCTGGCAAAACTGAGACAAGCCTTTATGTTCCTTTTGCTCAGCAATGGTTTTCATCTTGGAACTCTGCCATCAGGCCATTTTTGCCAAGTCTCTTTTTTAAGGTGGAGTCATGAACACTGACCCTATCTGAGGCAAGTGAGGCCTGCAGCTCTTCGGATGTTGTTCTGGGGTCTTTTGTGACGTCTTGGATGAGTCATCGCTGTGCTCTTGGGGCAATTTTGGTCGGCCAGCCACTCCTGGGAAGGTTCACCACTGTTCCATGTTTTCGCCATTTGTGGATAATGGCTCACTGTGGTTCGAGTCCCAAAGCTTTAGAAATGGCTTTATAACCTTTTCCACACTGATAGATCACAATTTCTTTGTTTCTCATTTGTTCCTGAATTTCCTTGGATCGCGGCATGATGTCTGGCTTTTGAGGATCTTTCGGTCTACTCCACTTTGTCAGGCAGGTCCTATTTAAGTGATTTCTTCATTGAGAACAGGTGTGGCAGTAATTAGGCCTGGGTGTGGCTAGAGAAATTGAACTCAGCTTTTTAAAGATGTGATACACCACACTTTTTCACACAGGGCCATGTAGGTTCAGTTTTTTAATTCCCCTTGATAATAAACACCTTCATTTAAAAACTGCATTTTGTGTTTACTTGTGTCATCTTTGTCTAATATTTAAATTTGTTTGTTGATCTGAAACATTTGCGTATGACATACAACAGAATAAGAAATCAGGAAGGGGGCAAAACTTTTTCACACCACTGTATGTCAGTATCGGGAGTATATGAAACATGATACTTTTCGTTTAACAATGTGTTTTACGTTTGAAGGCAAAACATTTTAAAATTAATTTTATGACATTTTCTAAAAATATATTGTTTCAGTGACATTGTTATAGTATAATTTTCTTTAGAATGATTTATACTACTTTTCAATTGTTGCTGACTTCTTCCTACTTTGTAAGTGCACCAAAAAACATTATGTTTTCTTAAATTACAAAATGCTTATGGCTGTGGTTTGTGGATTTGCAGTTCTGAGAACTGCCACAGTCGCCTCACATAAGTGGTCCCATGATCTAGAACTTATGTCACTCAGAACCAATGAAACTGGACGGGCACCCCGGGGGGCGGATTTGATTTCAGTGGGCTGTGACATTCAGGACCCCCTTAAATCCACCACTGCCCAGAGCTCCATCCATCCATCTACCTATTCTACACCAATTATACACTCTCAGCAGAGATTCCCAGACCTCCCTGTCCTCCAGCTCCTCCGGAGGAATACCCAGCTGCACCCAGCCCAACCATGAGATCTCTCCAGTATGCTCTGCTTCTGCCCCGGGGGTGTCCTCCTTGTTGGACAAGCCCACAGCACTTCCCCAGGGAGATATTCAGGCAGACGCATGCCTGAACCACCTCAGCTGGCTCCTTTCAATGCAGAGGAGGAGCAGCTCCACCATGAACCTTTCCCAGATGTCCAAGCTCTTCACACTGTCTCAGTCACCCTCAAAGGAAGCTCATTTCTGACACTTCTATCTGCAATTTCAACCTTTTGGTCACCACCCAAAGCTCCTGACCATTGGTGATGGTTGGAACATAGATTGCCCAGTAGTAAATTGACAGCTTCACCTTTCAGCTCAGTCCTATCCTCACCATGACAGACTGGTACTGCCGATACCTGCTGATGCTGCACCAATCTGCCAGTCAGTCTCTGTCAACCACTCCATTCTTCCCTAGTTGAGGTCAATAATGCTATATTTGTACCTGTCAGCTGCATCCAGAGTCCCATAAGCTCGGAAGACCACCTTCTCCAGTCTTATGGCCACAGCTCTGCACTGCCAACTCAGCAATAGAGGCCCAGAACATCACCCATTCAGGCTCAATGTCTCCAGCCACTCTTAGAATTCAAGACAGGTTTTGCCAGAGGTGTGAGCTGAAGATCTCATGGGTCTCTGCTCCCAGCAGGACCCTCATTATACATTTCAGAATATAAGGTCTGTCCGGTATTTCCCTTCGCCATGAGAGCCATATGTACCAGAAGCCCTTATGAACAGCCTTATATTGGAACATGGTGTTTGTTATGGACAAACTGTGGTTAGCACAGCAGTCCAATAACAGAGAAATGCTCAGGTTCAGATGGGGCAGATCGTTCCTCCCAATCACACCCTTCTAGGTTTCACTGCCATTACCCACATATATGTGTTCAAGTCTTCCAACAGAGCAATGGAGTCCCTAGATGAGGCACCTTCCAGCACCCCACGCAAGGTATCCGAAGATGCCAGATGGGTGGGAAGGCAAAGGTGGGGCGAGATTGACTCCCATAATCCTCTGTGCAGACATTTTTTATTTTTTTTTGTGGGCAGTGGTGGCTTAATGGTTAGGGAAGCGCACTTGCAATTGAAAGTTTGCTGATTTGTATCCTCGACCAGCAAGGCCCCACTGAGGTACCCTGAGCAAGGTACTGCCCCCAAGCACTGCTCCCCGGGCACTGAATTATCTGCCCCCTGCTATGTCACATATGGGTTAAATGCAGAAGACACATTTTGTTTTTGTGTGCTGTGGTGTGTCAACAATGACCACTGATCACCCAATTCCAAATAACCACAGACAACAGTCAGAGCCCATCCCCCAACTTGAAGTTGAAAGGAGATGACCCTCTTGTTCCCCAGAGTGAACTCCGATGTACTGGTGCCTAAAAGTAAACCCACACCTGCCCGACACCTTTCAGCCAGGGCAACTCCAGAGTCCAGTTCCACTCCAGCAGTTTGGTTCCAGAGCCCATGATATCTGTGGAAATGAGGCCGACTATGTCTAGACAGTATGGCTCTACCTCCCACACTAGCTCAAGCTCCTTTCCCTGTAGAAAGGTGACATTCCAAGTCCCTAAAGCTAGTTTCAGTAGTGAGGGATTGATCCGTCAAGACCCCTGCCTTCCATTGGCCGATCCACAATGCACCGGAACCTTATGGCTCCTCCGGCAGGTGTTGGGCCCACAGGCAAACTGACCAGAGGGAATCTACACAAACATGGGCAGGACGCTCCACATACAGCAGCTGGCCAGGTGTTACAGCCATGAAGGCTACGTCGCCACCTATCATGCTGCCTTTAACTAATAAATATATCTTAAAATGAAAATGTTCACTTTTTCATGCATATTTGTGAGGAAATTATGCAATAGTGCGAGTTCTGCTATCCAGGCCAGTTATGTACACTAGCCACTGGTTAGGAATGATCAGGGACAGGCAGATCAGATGGAGAGGAGAACAGGGGGGTTTGGAGACAGGAGCATGGGAGTGGGGAGTATGAGAGTACAACATAATCCCGTTACAGTGGACTCGCTTATAGCGGAATATCGTCTATAACGGACGAGGTCTGCTGGTCCCGGCCGTGCGCCTCTACGAACATGCAGAAAAAGCATCGGATATAGCGAACTCGCATATAACGGAATTTCGCTTATAATGGACAAACAATTTGGTCCCCAGGATTGTAGTTTTGTTAAGCTATAACGGACATGCAGGCTCCGCCTACAAAGTGCGTGGTGTGCTGGTGATATCAGGATTATTTTTATTATTATAATAGGCATGGTGTAGCAGCAGGCAACACTGATTGGTCTGTGCGGCTGTCTATCACCAGTATATATACTTCCAACAGTCAGGTAAAGTTGGATTACTACATGTACAATATAATAATCTATACCACAAGTGTGTCTGCTGGGGTGTGGCATGAGTAAATAGTGTCCTGTAGTTGTGTTCTGGGCATACAGCAACTCTGGATATAACGGACTGTTTTGCCAGATCCCTTAATGTCTGCTATAACGGGATTGTACTGTACAGTATATGTATGTATGACAGTATGAAAGTATATGTATGTATGACAGTATGAAAGTACAAGTATGTATGAGAGTAGAAACTCCTTCAGGACAGCTGGAAAAGTATCCCAGGAGGCCGCCTCATGTAACTGGCATAGAGGAGACAGTAGGGTCAGCCAGTGCCTGGACCAGCTGGGGTTAAGGGCCTTGCTCAAAGGTGAAGAGATTAGTCGTTGTTGACACACCACAGCAAATTGCATCTTCTGCATATAACCCATATGTGACATCATGAGATGCAGGGAATAGCTAATTCAGTGCCCAGGGAGCAGTGTTTGGGGGCAGTACCTTGCTCAGGGTATCTCACTGGTTGGGGATTTGAACCAGCAATCTTTCAATTACAAGTGCGCTTCCCAAGCCATTAAGCCACCACTGCCCAGGGTCCAATGTTGGGATCACGGTGCCAACCCAAGGATTTGAACCGGCAACCTTCTGAGTCCCAACACACAGAGCTGCTGCCCATCTCAGTTCCATATATGTTATTTTATAGTTTTGACTTATTATTTGAAAATGTAAAGAATAGTACAAATAAACCTTTCTGTGGGTAGGTGTGTCCAAACATTTGACTGGCAGAAACAGCTCTGCAGCGTCTCCTAGCCCGAGATTAGGATGGTGGTACCACAGCGGCGGCAGTGACACATAGACGCTACAGCGCCAGTTAGAACGACCCTCCTGCACTGAGTTCAGTGTTACTTTTCTCAGGAGTTCAGAGGCCACAAGCATTTGTTGTTATAGACTGAAATCGCTGTGTTAATTGGAATATCATGACTGTACAGGGATGCTGCTTATCGTGAGTATGTGTATTGCACTACACACTGTGTATGTGTATGTGTGGAGGAGACAATGGCGTGGGAAAGAGTTTCATGGGGGGTGTAGGATACAACTTAATTATTCAAATACAATGGTCATTTAATTTGGGGGATGAATGAAGCCAAATTAAATATTGTCAGGGATAGCCTCCACCCCCCCCCCGCG
>JAODJU010004570.1:0-10408 GCA_026776725.1 Gnathonemus echidnorhynchus
CTTTTACATAACACTGATGACTAAAACGAAACTTAAATGTTTTGAGTTAGATCAAGTATAACAACTTCTTTAGATTAATGATATGCCTTGTGCACTTTTTTCAATGTAGTCCCCCGACTGCTTTCTACACTGCGTATCCCTGCCCTGTCGAGTTTTTCTATTGAGAGTCCTCTACCAGAGGATTTACTATTACTACTATTCCCGAGTCATATCGTGACTTCTATCAAGTGTTTAGTAAAGCCCAGGCTTATGGGCTTCCCCCACATCGCTCCTCTGACTGTGCCATTGATCTCCTAGAAGGGGCAGCCCTTCCCCGTGGGTGCCTTTTTTCTCTTACCAGACCAGAGGAGGAGGCCATGAAGAACTACTCCTTCTGCCTTATAACAGATTAGAAAGGCTCCTATTTTTACCAAACTGGATTTGAGAAGTGCATATAACTTAATACGCATGACAGAAGGACATGAATGGAAGAATGCGTTCCTCACCTCCACCGGTCAATATGAATATCTTGTCATGCCCTATGGGCTAGCTAATAGTCCGTCTGTGTTCCAGTCTTTCATAAATGACGTCTTGAGAGATTTGCTGCACAAGTTTGTTATAGCCTACATTGATGACATCCTAATCTACTCTGAAACAGAGGATCAACACATCACCCATGTGAGACAGTTAAGGTTGGCAGAAAAACTCTATGTTAAAGGTGAGAAATGTGAGTTCCATTGTTCCACTGTTAAATTTCTGGGATATGTTATCACCCCTGGTGGAGTAGCCATGGATGAAGAGATGGTAGCAGTAGTGAGGAACTGGCTGCAGCCGGCTACAGTGAAAGACCTTCAAAGATTTTTAGGTTTTGCCAATTTTTATCGTAGGTTTATTGTGGGGGTTTAGCACTCTGTCTGCTACTCTCACTGATCTCTTAAAGTGTGGTGAGAGGAGACTAATCTGGACGGCGGAGGCTCAAATCGCCTTTGAGGATCTGAAGAACTGCTTTTGCTCTGCTCCCATCCTGAGACAACCAGACCCCGAGCTCCTTTTCCAGGTTGAAGTAGATGCCTCAGAGGTGGGCATTGGAGCGGTGCTCACCCAAAAGGATCCCCTAATGGGTAAGGCCCATCCATGTGCATACGTCGAAGAAGCTGTCCAGCACCGAGAGCAACTATGATGTGGGAAATAAGGAATTACTGGCGATAATGATGGCCCTCAAAGAATGGAGGCACTGGCTGGAAGGAGCTTCGCACTCCTTCCAGGTGATGACAGATCATCGTAATCTACAATATCTCAGAACTGCTAAACGTCTTAATGCACAGCAGGCACGCTGGGCTCTCTTTTTTACCCGCTTCGATTTCCAGGTTACATACCTCCCCAGTTCCAAGAACATCAAAGCTGATGCCTTGTCTCGTCGCTTCCCTGCTGCTAAGTCATCAGAGCTCCACTTTCTTCCCTGGGCAGAGTATGTCCATAATTTTCTTTCCCATCCAGTAACAGGTCTGACACCATTCCAGTGTGTGCTTGGTTACCAACCATCTCTGTTTCCGTGGAGCCCTTCTCCCACAGAAGTACCAGCCTTGGAGGACTGGTATCAAAACAGCAGACGGGCCTGGGATTGCGCCAGACAGCTACTAGAATCAGAAACGACCCGGATGAAGAGGTTTGCAGATTGCAAAAGGAGGCCAGGACCCCACTTCAGAGTAGGTGACAGAGTGTGGTTGTCGCGATAAACAATAAATCAATTAATTGCACAATAATTAAAATGAGGTCAATAATTTTTCCAGCCGCGATAATTTTCATTTGTATGCTTGTTTGTTTTCCTCGTGTCTCTCTCTACCAAATGGGAATATCGGCTCTTTTTAGCAAACCGGTTCATTTGGCTCAGCTCACCAAGAAGAACCGGCTCTTTCAGCTCCTATTTAAAAAATCCGCCCCTCTCTTCGTTTAACCTGATGCTGATTAGCATGACCTGATTTGAGCTTGTTAAAAATAAGATGCCATCTCATGGGCAGGCTTTTTCGGAAGACAATGTGTTCCGGCCACTGTCAACCTTATTGTTTAGGCAGCTCAAAAACCCGGACAATTCTATAAACATTAATAAAACGGCTCGTGAACAGGAGCCGGCTCCCATCGTTCACTAAAAAGAGTCGGCTCAAAGAGCCATCTCGTTCGCAAACGACACATCACTAGTAATGAGGCGTGAACTCTCGTGTCAGTGGGCTCTTTGCACGTCAGCTTCCGCGTTCATAGAAATGCGACTCACTCATTTCCAGTCTGTGAAAAATGGCATTGGTTTATACATGCCGTTTACAGGACTTGCCAAAACTTATGATCAACGACG
Source organism: Gnathonemus echidnorhynchus (assembly GCA_026776725.1). Taxonomy (NCBI): domain Eukaryota; kingdom Metazoa; phylum Chordata; class Actinopteri; order Osteoglossiformes; family Mormyridae; genus Gnathonemus; species Gnathonemus echidnorhynchus. The sequence continues at coordinate 2,327 of JAODJU010004570.1, forward strand.
TACATCGCTTTTGTAAATCCTTCTCCAAAGTACCAACAAGTAAATTAGAGAAGGGCTTTAAGATGTTTGCCTTGTCTTACATCCACAGATATAAAGGGGAGTCTTATTTATTCAACTTTGTGGCTGGCGTTAGCTATAGCTTATGCTAATAGACGTTACTCCCGGACAGTGATAATGTTTGCATGTGGCAATGAAGTAACTATGAACATCCCCAGTCATTCTAGTGGAGAATGTTTAACTTAGTATGTTCTATATGTGCTTAAGTACACATTGCATTAATCTGTGTTTGCTATTCTTAGTGTCAAACAGAAACACGGGAACAGGGGAGGTTGCTGCTTCAGAGTTCTAATTAAAGCTGTTCAATATTCAGATTTGTGTTATATAGATTCATCAAAGCTTATGATAAACCGCCATAAAACGAGCCACGGAGATGCTGCAGCGAACGCTTTCAGACAATGTTGTGAAAATACGCTATATAAATAAAATTGAATATTTAGGTACAGTATTATACTGTATTATATAGTGTATTTTAATTATACACAGTTCAGTAATTTAATTTGTACAATACTATAATTTTAAAAGCGTTTGAAATGGCTGTACTATATTTTGCAATCAAAATTAGTGATGTTGTCCATTTTACTACTTATTATTCATGTAAGAAATATACACGTCAGTTAGACTGAGACTTGAAGAAGAAAAAATCGGTTATGATGATCATCCGATTATAATTATCAATTTCGCCCAGGCAGACGTGTTCACTATAAGCGGTAAAGTAAAATGTGGCAATAAATTATATGAAATGTGAGTATAAATATGTTGGATTTGCCGAATTTCCCAGTGGTGTGCATGGAAACTTAAAACTCGATTGTATTTTGAGGATGTGGTGCACTTACTGTAGGAAATTATTATTATTTTTTTTTTAGCTTCTGAAACACAAGTTTACCCAAGAAGAAGAGACTGAGTGACCTTCTTCAAAACAGAAGAGCTCATCTAACAAGTCAGGCCCATGTTGCATTTCCAAAAAGAGTGCAGCCTGATGCAGGGCTGACCAAGTTCCTCCAAGAAGATGCACTTGATGCTTCGTGTGATCCCTTGATGTGGTGGCGTGACAATCAAAGAAGATATCCTTTGATGGCCAACTTGGCTCAAAAATACATGTGCATTTGTGCAACAAGCATCAGTTCAGAGAGAATGTTTAGCAGAGCTGGACACACTGCTACTCCTGAGAGATCCTGCCTTAAGCCACACAAAGTCAACATGTTGGTATTTGGAACTGGGAGAGGAGGTTTACACCGTGCATGACCTGTTGGATTCCTGCCGCTGGCAGAGTCAGCTGCAATATCTAGTGGAATGAGAGGACTTTGGCCCCAAAGAACATAGCTGGGTTCCAGCTAAAGATGTCCTGGACCCCTCGCTCATCACTCACTTCCACCGCTCGCACCGTGATCGCCCTGCCCCTCGACCCCATGGTCAACCCCTGTCCCTTCCTCGACCTCCAGGTGGCAGCCGTTGGGGGGGGCCCTGTCACACCCACCCGTTCACGCCCACTTCTGACATCAGCAACAACAGCCGGTTCTGCCTATGGATGATGGGACTCCCTATTTGAGCCCCACACCGACAACAGGTCGGTGCTAGGTATTGTTAGCATGCCACTACTGAGCGCTCTAACTCTCTGTTCTCCCCACAGTTACATTCTGTCCGTTTGGCCATCCCCAAGTTACCCGTGCCTCCTGCCTGCCCTCCTTCCCGTCTGCCCTCCCCATGACTTCCCTCGTGGATTCGTCCCCTTTGTGTGTCTGCACAAAGGCTCTTCGACCCTTGGACCCCCTCTCGACTACGGTATCTGGACACGTCTTGGCTTCAGGCGATATATACAGATGAGTTCCTGGAAAGATCCCGCTACAACCTCCGACTCCTCTTTGTCTCACCCCTAATAAACCTGGTAGCTTGGAATCTTCTGTCCTGGTCTTGTGTTTCGGTACACTGCGTCTGATCACAGCGAAGAGGATTATTGCATTGTCACAACAAAATTTCTGCTTTACTCCTTGAGTTTGTTGCCAAGACTAAAACAATAAACAAGCAGTCTGAGAGCCCTTGACTTGGTTTGTTTAGCACCATTACTTAAATGAATGGAGCAGCACAGATAAGTAGCCTGAGTTCATCGCACCCTTCAGTCTTGTGCAGGGGTAAGCTTATCCAGAAAGCTCCACTGCATTTCAGGTGTTTACTGCAATTCCCTAATTAGATTATAAATTAGAGAACTGATTGGCAGAGGTGGAAAGTTCAGGTCCAGAAAGTAAAAGTCCAAACCAAGATCTTGTTGTAACCAAGCAGTAGAGGACGAATAATCACATTCACAGAGTATTGAACTAGTTGATTGAAACAAAATCTTGGTCTGGATTTTTACTTTCTGGAACTGAAATTCCCACCTCTCATATATGGGTTTTAACAACTGACCTAATGCTTATCCCAAAAACCTGCACATACCCTCCCCCTTTGATAATAAGATTGGCCACCACTGGTCTAGTGGTTTCCTTGCAGTAAACACTCAAAATCAACATATTATATATTTCCAATCCATGCACCATGTCCAGACTGCTTTTTAAAACATTAAAAAAGACAGTATGGCTCCCACCTCATCGCTGGTCAGACTGTTCCATCAAGCTGGTGGAGGAGTCAGTCCTTCCTAAAGGACGTCTTTACCCTCTTCCACGACCCGAGGAGGAGGCCATGCAGAATAATATCAGAGAGGCCCTACATCAAGGTATTATTCATCCTTCTACCTACCTCATTTCTGCTGGGTTTTTCTTTGTCAAGAAGAAGGATGGGGGCCTCCATTCCTGTATAGATTACCGGGCATTGAATTCAATCATCAAGAAACGCCGAGAGCCCCTTCCACTCATCCCCTCTGCATTAGAACAACTGCGATCAGCTCAGACCTATGGAAATTAGACCTATGGAGCACGTACAATTTAATCCAAATCCAAGAGAGAGATGAGTGGAAGACCTCGTTTATCACCACAACTGGCCAGTATGAATATCTCGTGATGCACTATGGGCTAGCTAACAGTCCGTTGATATTTCAGTCCTTCATCTGGGAGGTTCTGGGGGACATGTTGAATCCCTTCGTTATCGCCTATATAGATGATATTTTAATCTATTTTGAGGATCTGGAGCAGCACTGTATGGCAGGTTCTACAGAGACTTCAGGACCATCAGTTATATGCTAAAGGAGAGAAATGTGAGTTTCATTGCACCTCAGTGAAATTCTAAGGTTAACGGATACAGCCGGGGGGGTAGAAATGGATGAGGATAAGGTGAAAGCAGTGCGTGAATGGCCTCTGCCTTGCACTATCAAACACCTACAATGCTTCCTGGGCTTTTCCAACTTTTATCGCTGCTTCATTAAGGGTTTCAGCTCAGTGGCTGCACCCCTTATGGACCTTCTCAAGGTCCAAGGCTCCAGGCTGCAGTGGATACCCTCCGCTATTTCCGCATTCCAGCTACTGAAGCACCTGTTCTGCTCAGCCCCAATTCTGCGCCAACCCAACCCTTCGTTACCCTTTCTAGCAGAGACCGACACTTCAGAGGTGGGGGTTGGAGCCCTCCTGCCCCAACAGGACTCCGATTCAGGGCCTACTTTTCCCGGAAAATCTCCCCAGCTAAGGGTAAATACAGTATTGGGAACCGAGAGCTTTTGGCTAGCCCTAGAAGAGCGGAGACACTTGTTGGAGGGTGCTCTCCATCCTTTTCAGGTACACACGGATCAATCCAACCTGGTGTACCGCACAGCCAAATGACTGAATGCTCGTCAAACCTGGTGGGCATTGTATCCTGCCTCAGGAACAGTTGGAACGTTCGCAACAGCAATCACTTCCTGCCGAGTGTCCTCCGGATTGGAGGTATGTTCCTTCACAGCTCCGCAACCAGGTTCTCCAATGTGTTCATACATCTCTCGGTTCAGGTCATCCCAGAACGGCTGCGACCACCCGCCTCATCGCTCGCCACTACTGGTGGCCAGGATGGAGACAAGAGGTACATCGCTATGTTCAATCTTGTCCAATCTGTGCCCAGAAGAAAGCTCCATCCACTCCACCCTCCGGCCTCCTTCACCCACTCCCCACGCTCACATGTCCATGGTCCCATATAGCAATGGACTTCCTGAAAGTGTTACCTCCCTCACAGTGATACACCACCATTCTAACACTTGTAGATTGTTTTTCTAAAATGTGTCGGCTAATCCCGCTGTCTAAACTACCCACTGCCTCAGAGTTAGCGGACCTGTTGTTTTCCTGGGTCTTCCGCTATTATGGGTTTCCTGAAGATATTGTGTCTGATCAAGGACCCCAGTTTATGGCCCGAGTGTTCCGAGCATTGTGTGCACATCTGAATGTGTCCCTGAGTCTGTCCTCAGCCTATCATCCTCAGTCGAATGGGCTCGCTGAGAGAACCAACCTCAAAGTAGGAGAAATGCTATGTCTGAGGTGCTCCGCTCAACCTGCGGAATGGTCCCGCTATCTGCCCTGGGCAGAATATGCCCGGAACTCCCTAGTCCAGCAGGCCACCTCCCTGTCTCCCTTTCAGTGCGTCCTTGTATACCAGCCTCCGCTCTTCCCTTGGGACTCCCGACCCACAGAGGTCCCATCAGTGGAAGACTGGGATCAACGCAGTAAGCAGGTCTGGCAATGCGCACCGCCAGCTTTGTGATCAGGCTGTCACCCGCAAGACCCAGGCGACCGAAAACGGCAGCCCGGCCCTGTGTTCCACCCAGGGGATCGAGTCTGGCTGTCTATCTGGAACCTCCACCTCTCTGCTGGTCGTAAGTTGCATTTGAAATATATAGGCCCTTTCCGCATCCTCCACCAATTAGGACCTGTAACCTATTGCCTGCAGTTGCCGAAGATCTATCGCATTGCACCCTCATTTCATATGTCCTTCTTGAAACTGGTGCATTACAGCCTGGCGCATCCACCTCCTGGCCGTGACGAACCGCCTCCTCCCATTCCCCTGGACGATGGTGAGGCTTTTGCTGTATGGGCTCTCCTGGATTCTCGTTGTCAGGGGGGTGCTCTGCAGTACCTGGTCAATTGGGAGGGCTATGGCCCCGAAGAACGGACCTGGGTTCTTGCCTCAGACATCTTGGATCCTGCCCTGCTCACCCAGTTCCACCGGGACCACCCAGACAGGCCAGGTCCCCATCCCAGGGGTCATCCACGATGGGTCTCCCAGCCTCCAGGAGGCCGCCATCGGGGGGGCGGTATGTCACGCCCCGCTGGTGAACCGGCAATGGGAGGTGGCTACCCCCGACCAATACCAGGACTCCACATTAGATAAAAGCCCGACAACACCACAGCCCGGTGCAAGGTATTGTTGATGCAAAGATACATACTGAGCGTTCATTTCCCTGTCTCCCATATAGCTCCATTCCACCCTGCCCGACTCTCCCTACAACCAATCTCAACCTCCCTCCTGCACTTCCTCCCTTTGCTCTTCCTCCTCAGTAGTTCCCCGTGCACCGTGTCTGTGTCATCAGACAAACCCCCCAGTTATCGACCCTTTTGCCTGCGACCCCGACTACAGATCCAGATTCTGACCCTAGCCTGCACAATCACGTCTCTGCCTAATCCCAGTCTCTGTTAAATATAGATAGTTAAATAAAGGCTTTGAACTCTGTTGGTCCGAGCGGGTTTGTGACATTTAATGAGGATTAATGTTAATAATGAATGTGTGACATATATTTTGCCTTTAAAATGTATATTTTAAAAATTACTTAATTTTTTTTCATGTACCTCATCAGGTCCCTCCAATTTGCAGGGAACAATGTGGGGGTTAGTGGCAGGATTTGTACTCCAGCCATCATTAACACTAAACGCAGTGGATTACTTGGGTTGTTACTGACATCTGGTGTAAATTTAATGTCAATAGCCCTATTAGAAATATATTTACAGGAAAAAAATGTTGACGCGTTCAATACTTATGTTCCCTGCTGTATTATGAGACTCAGATTAAGGCACTCTCTAGGTGTCTTGTCTGTTGTCTCAGTGTATGCTCCAAACGCGGTGAATGATATCTTGGTGTGGGAGACATTTTATTCACAACTTGACTTAGTTGATGGGTGCCCATGAGGTAACACTCCTCTGGTTGTGGGTGATTTTAATTTGACCATTGGTTGGCTATGAGGAGTGTGTCGGTCCCCCATGGGTCTGGTGACCGTGGTGAAAGTGGCTCCATGCTCCTTGACTTTGCAAAGGTCAGAGATTCTGGGTCACTAGATCCTGGTTCAAGCACCCTGAGCCACATCACTAGATATGGTACTTCAGTACTGGCGAAGAAGACTATCACAAGGAGTAGGATTTTCAATGAAACACGTGATCGGGTAAATATCAAACATATTTACTGTCCAAATTGTTTGTGAGACAAAACCGACATCAGTTAAGTAGTTTTATAGAAGAAAGAGTAGACTTAAAACTTGAGGCTATAAACCGTATCTCATCCTGCTTTTACGTAAGCATTCAGAGCTAGGAGACGACATTTGCCCTCTGCTGGTCTGGAGGAATATTACTACAGCACGTATGCGCCGACTGCAACCATCTGCATCCAAGACCGGAAGTGCACAAAAGCATATGCGGAAAGCGTAAAGTATGAACTAGGCTTAAGTGCAGACATAACAAATCATGCATATACAGTAGCATAACACTATGGTTTAGCTGCAAAAGTCTGTAATTTGCCCAAAACAATTAGTTCATGCCTGAAAAGCAAATAATTGCACCAATGAATTAGTCAGTGACACCAAATTGAAAAGTACAATCAGCATCGTGTTAACAATGAGAGTCAACATGCTTAAATATATTGTCAGTATGTCAATGTAAGTATACATATATGTTTCTGAGCTCCACAATTCTGAATGATGGTCGGCCCCCACTTTGTCATTTCACTGACTGATGATTTTTCTTTAGCAAACTGATACTTAATTTCAGAGACACCAGATTCAACATTGCAAAGTTCTACATTAGAGTATGTAAAGTTCATTGGCAAGAGAAAGCACTTGCATGCACATGTAACTTCTTCAGATGTCAAGGTACAATAGCAAATAAAAAAAAATCACATAACACTGTATAACACAAAACATGAAAATGGATGTAAACGGCAGTGCGAAACACTGCGGTGAATTCCCTCGGTAAATAAAACGGTCTGCAATTCAGCACAATCAATTCCAGGTCTGGTGAAAAGTATTGTTCAGTAATGTCCATGGAAGTACACCAGGAGTTACTGATGTAGATGCACACGGTGCCGCCTTTGTCTTTTCCGGATTCAGGAGTCCGATCCACCCAGTAAACAGCCTGGCCAGTTATCTTGATAGCCGAGTCAGGGATGTTAGCATTCAAGCAAAGTTTCAGTGAAAACTGAGGCGCAACTGTTCAACTTTTGTGACGAAATCCTCAGCCTCAGCTCATCTATCTTGTTGACTATAGACTGGGTGTTCACAACGAATGGGTAGAGGAACTTTGTTCGGAGAGTTCTTTAGCTTAACATGAATGCCAGCTCTCTTACCTCGCTTCTGAGTGGCTCCTCAGTACACCTCCATGTTGGGAGGTGGAGGTGGAATAAAACCTTTTCAGCTAATATTTCAAAATTCCTCCAGACTGTATGTTGCGTGGTCCTGTCGTAATTGCAAACAGTGGCTCACTGTAACTAAAAGTAAACACATAAAATAAGTGAAAAGTGACATCTACATGGGGAGCTTTGGGCTGCATCCATGCACGCTGCCATCTAGGATCCACTACTTATTGTACTTATTTTATTACATTATAAGTGATGTGATTTCCTTTGATGCCTGGCCCAACATCCATGGAACAAAGGATTTAAATGCTCTAACATAAACACTTTTAGGTAGAAGCCAGCACAAACAAAATACTGCAGTAAAACGGAAATTCACTTAAGAATGCTAGAAAATATCTGAAAATAATATGACTTAAGCAGGGGTGAAAGTAAGCCGGTACGCTCTGGTACGACGTACCGTTATAAGATTTACAGCCGGTACGTAGTACTGGTAAGAGTAGAGGGTCTATGCGGTCTAAAAAA
>JAODJU010004571.1:0-10376 GCA_026776725.1 Gnathonemus echidnorhynchus
GATGGAGAAATCCGTCACATTAGTGCTTCATTCATCGAAATCGTTATCGGCATTTTGCGTTATTCTAGGCTCGTTTTCACTTGAAGTTGTAGATTTGAAGTTGTAAAACCAACATAATAAACACAGAATCACCTTGTGCTCTAATTTGAATTATCGAAAAGAGGAAATACGACAACAATAGTTAACCTACATCACTGTCAAGTGATTTGCAGTCACACCTCAATGATCCACGCGTGTACTTACGTCATAGAAAAAATTAACATAATATAAATATTTATTATTACGCAAGTGGACGTTTCGTGTCGCAGCAATGAATTAATAAATTATACTAATAAGCAGTGGGACGTATCGCTGTACGTGTTTAAACGTACCGTGACTAAGAGACAACGCAAGCCTTCGCCGCAGGTATGTATTTCTGAATCACTTTACGTTTTTGATTACGGATTCTTTGCGTGGTCGTGATGAGCCACAGACGACTGCTTAACGGAGGTGTGCGTGCCATTAAACTATACAGTAGATAGAGAACTTGGTTCGGAGCACAAAGGAAAATGGCTCTTAGAAGCTTTCTTTTGAACTGCAATCAAATATAGGTAATTCATTTTTTGCTACTTTAATATAACAGCTGTTGTTATGATTTATACCCTTAGCGTGTCCTTGAATATCTCTGTTTTGCTATAATAGATTGACTACAATGCAAAGCATTGTACGTTGGGCTAGTGGGCGACTGTTTGAAAATGAATTTGCTGATGAGTTGATGAGAACAATTTCGGAGTTTGTTGCCGAGATTCAAACACTCACTCAGCAACAAGGTTTGTAAAGTTTAACTTTTAAAAAAAAAAAAAAAAATTATTATTCATTAAACATTTATTTAACCACTATTTCCAAATTGTTTATTTGCAGTCAGCCACAGTTACAGCGCTCCGACAATACGGGGTCGATATGGGCGTCCTCGGTACTTAATCAGCTCAGAACAGCTGCGATTTTTGCTCACCTTCAGCTTCACTACCAGACAGATTGCTGATATTTTGGGAGTGTCAAAGAGAACAGTAAAACGACGCCTAAGGTAAATTGGTCTTGATTCTTACGTGAGCCAATTTGACCAAATAAAATATCAAACTGGGCAAAATGAATTTAGAAGCATTTAATAATTGTTCCAGGTAAAGTTAAGGCAGCAAACCGGTCTAGGTAATACACTGACAGGTGTTTCTTCTAAATGCTCTACTATATTTTTATTCTATACGTACTCGCCAGAATGTCACCTAAGGATTGATAGTGAAATGAAAGAATGGTGGTAGTGCTGGCATTACAGTAGGGTGTATTTGGACCTCTGACCTCTTGGTCTATAGATGTGTATCCTACTACTAGACCACCAACACCTGATACGAGGGTTGATATTTTAAAACGTAGTGTAATGCAGCATAATTCAAATTATTTTTGAATTTGCCAGAGCACACGAAAGCATGTTATTCAGATAGAAGTATAAGTTTTTATTTGAATTCATTATGCACCTATTCTTTTTCAACAGGCAGTTCAATTTATCACTGCAAAGTCATTACACCAATCTGACAGACTCAGATCTTGATGAAAGAGTGCAAGAAGTTATCAATGGAAATGATGAACTTGGTGTTGAATCTGTCAGAGCACGACTTATTGGCATCGGTGTTGTTGTGCAACGGCAGAGAGTTCGGCAGAGTTTAAATAGGATTGACCCAGGGGCAGCAGCACACAGAGCAATGTCTCACAGACTGCACAGAAGGACATATAGTGTTGCAGGACCAAACTCTTTGTGGCACCTTGATGGCAACCACAAGCTGATCAGGTATGTGGTATTTTTTCCTGTTTTTACTTTACCAAAATGGTGCAATTACTAAATATCGCTGTGGCACCTACATTTATAGTCCTTTGTCTTTCATGTGTGTAAACTTTATAAAAAAAATTTTAAGATGGAGAATTGTCATTCATGGCGGGATTGATGGCTACAGCAGGCTTGTCATCTTCCTCAAAGCTTCTACTAACAATTGCAGCAGTACAGTTCTGAAAAGTTTTGTGGATGCCGTTAGCATATATGGGGTGCCCTCCAGAGTTCGCTGCGATCAAGGTGGAGAGAATAATGCAGTTTGCATGTTTATGGAGGTCTTCAGAGGTTCTTCTAGAGGGAGTGCACTCAGAGGGAGGAGCACCCACAATCAAAGAATTGAGAGACTATGGGGAGATGTTTGGAAAGGACTCACAAACATTTACCATTTGTTATTTACTTTTTTAGAGAATGAAGGAATTCTAGACAGCAACAATGAAATGCACTTGTGGGCTCTCCATTATGTGTACTTGCCAAGAATTAATCGAGATCTTCAATTATTTGTCAATCAGTGGAACCATCATAAAATAAGGACAGCAAGGTACATGTCTCCATACCAGATATTTATTCAAGGTAGCCTTGCTCAGCAAACCCAGAACCGAACTGCCATCAGAGGTCTTTTTGTGGATCAAGAGGCCAACCCTCCCTCAGAAGTGCAAATGGCACCAGCAGCTCTGCCAGACTTTGACTGGCCAGAAGAAGTTCAAGTTCCTACCACACAGTTTCATCTAGAGGAAAGATCCATCCAAGAACTTTTCCAACTAGTTAATCCCCTGGCAGGTGCAAGGGATAGCATGGGAACCGACCTTTTAGCACAAGTTCTTGATTTCTTGAGGAACAACTGATATTTTCAATGATAACCTTGGACATACCATTTGGAATACCTACAACAGTTTTTCCATGATCTATGTTTATATTTTTAGATGTGTCAAAGACATCTGATCATAAAAAAGTCAAACGCTGTGATTGGTGTCAATTATCATTTACTTTCATTGTATAAAAGACAAAACAATGGTTCATTTGTTTTGTTTTGAAAAAAACATTGTCACACATTTTTAAACCAAGGTGACGTTAAAATTGCCATTAAACATTAAAACAAATATGCAGCGTGGCCTTGGCATTATATGTGAAACATAAACATGTATATGGTGTATATGGAGGGCCAAGAGTGCCAAAATTAAATAAATTAAGTGTGAAACTTAATATTCCTAATCTTAAGCTACTCCAAAACAGGGAGCTTGTAATATGCCGGAATTCATCCACTTCTGGAATTCTTCATACGATTGGTGCAGTGGTAACCTAATGCACACGGTACAAGTGTTTGCCTCGGGCAGTGGTCTCCTTTCACAAGAGTCTTGGTGTAGAAACTCCAGGGTGGGAGCAGAAAGAAAGCCCAGTGGTGGCAGCCTGTCCAGGCCAGAAACAAAGATCAGGAGCTTCTCTAGAGTGACTGGTTCACATTGGCCTCCTGAAATGCAGTAGTAGATTGACAAGTTTACACATTTAGTAAATGCAACATAATCATCTGTACAAATACAACCACCTAAAACAGAAATCTAACTCATTCATTGCATCATAAATGTGTAGATATGAATTAGCAGATTTATTATGCCATTACAATTATTAAATTTATTTAGTTAATTCTAAAGAGGTCTTCAAATCTTACTAATAATACACATTGTTTTTATTTAAGCTTACCCTGCAAATTAATGAGCCAATCCCTCCAAAAACAAAGTACTCTGTTCTCTTGCCGTCTCTTGTTACTTCCAGATGGGGACAAAGTGGGTTTAAAAAGCGCCATGAGGCCAAGGTCAATCTACTTTTATTCTGCAGGAACAGATGTTGAAATTGGACAGGATAGCGTTTAATGGCTTCTGCCAACCCCAGTGTGTTCAGCCCTTCCAGTAATCTGCCATAAACAACAGAAAGAGATACAAACCAGGACCAGTTTGTCTCTCTCTTTCTGTGAAGTCTGAAATATATCGAACTGCACCAAGAAGAGAAAGGCTTTCTGTAGCCTGAAGAACAGCCTCCCTTACCTCATCAATAGTGGATGCATTCTGAATCTGTTGGGCGAAAATAAAATATTTTGCATAAAAGAGATGAGTGATATATATACTATAATTCAAGAGCTTCTCTCATTTGCAGTGTACCTTCTCTAGTCTTCCTCTGAAATCTTCATCATGAAGCTCACTGAGGGATACGGGCCCATTTGGTCTCCTAGCAATTATGTTGAAGGTTCGTAATGAAAAAAAATGTGGTGCCACCCCTCCATGGATGAGACAAACACTAATCATCATCCCAGTGAGTCTATAGCGACCACTTCGTAGAGCTGAATTTACCATTGGAAACAAAAAGAAAGGTATGTTAAAATACTTCACAACACTTGAACAAAGAACGTGGTTGTATTTACAATTCCTCAGCACCTTATATAAAATGGTAATGTGCGGGATAACTGTGTTGGTTTTACATGTATGTTGGTAAAAGTTTACATAGTGGATGCATGCAATCAGGTATGAATCATAGTCATGTATGTATAAATTAAATTCAGTCATATAACCATGATTTATTCACTCATGCTTGCATCAAGTATTCATATAATCATATATTCAACTTCGTTTGCATTATGTAACCATCCATGCATGGAGCAGAGCTAACACCTTTCTTTTTGTGAGCCCTAAGCAATGGTGATGTTAGGCCTAAGAGAGCAGCGAGTAGTCATGAATCTAGATTAGAGGCCAGGACAGCTAGGTCATTGTTAGGCTGTGATCATGACGAAAAAGGGGTGAAAATGTCATACGGCAGGAGAGGTTGTGCTATTGGTAAAAGGATGCAAAAGCAAATTAAATATACAAAAGAATCTAGGTCAGTCGGGGGAGATCTTTGAATTTCAACACAGGTCTATAATGTATGGTTTTTTGCCTAAACTGAAAAATCCTTTGGTATGCTAAGATCAGAACACTTTTTTGCTTGAAGTAAAAAAAAAAAAAATAGACACCAGAGTTTGTCAAGAATTCTTATTTCTAAAATATTTTCTGCAATCTCTGGCATTTTCAGTCCACAACAAAGGATAAGTAGAAAGTGAGTAGATTTAAGGAACCCTAACACAAGTTTTGTATGTGTATCATATTATTGGTAGTGTTGGGAGGGTTACTTTTAAAATTCCACTACATATTACAAAATACATGCCCTAAAACGTAAGTGTGAAACTTAATATTCCTAACCTTAAGCTACTCCAATTTCATAACGGTATGAAGGTGACAATCACGCCATACTTACTTAAGAAGACAATTCTGTTGTGTTCTTCTACTGTAGCAACTGGTTGAATGTATTAAAGTATCACACCAGACACGTGAGAGTTGGTGAAACCCTGGTGATGGTTTCATTACACTCACTGATTCTAAATAATTGCCCATCATAAATGTACATGAGAAGTCCACCACCAGCTATTTAACATGTCCTGTTCATCGCTCAGTGAAAGCACTGCCATAAAGCATTATCCTATATCAGTTTGGTAGCTAAGTGGTATCATTAGACTATACTTTTCAACAAGAGCATGCATGCATACGGAAAAGTATGCAAAAACATTAAATATGTAAACAGCACTTCACATGAATGCCAGCAGTAGACAGCCTTTATTGTTAGTAGTCTCGAAACTGCATAATACACAAAGGTAACGCCATGGATTTTACAGCCTTTGACCTAACGTTTGCTAGACAGTATGGTAAATAGCCATAGTTAGCATATATCAGATTGTCAATTGGCAGCTTGACTATAACTATAAAGGGCTAGGACAGGCAAGCTAACAAGCTCACTTTAGCCAGACAAAAAAAAAACTTACTTCAAGATGTTTCTTTAGGTTGGAATTGGAGTTTTTGGACGCAGAAAGTAAGTTGGTGGCTGGTAAATAGAGGTTGCCCTGCACAATGATGTTTCCGAAAGAGGTAAGTTTTAAGTCGTCGTTTGAAGACATTAAATGACTCAGCTGAACGGACATCTAGGGGGAGTTCATTCCACTAATTAGGTGCCAGAACAGAGAAGAGCCTAGATGTGTGTTTTCCTTGTGCCTTGAGGGGTGGTGGGACCAGTCAAGCAGTGCTGGAGGATCGGAGAGATCGTGGTGCAGTGCGGGGTGTGATGAGATCTTTTACGTAGGATGGTGCCGGACCATGTTTGGCTTTGTATGTGAGCATCAGTGTTTTGAATCTGATGCAGGCAGCCACAGGAAGCCAGTGAAGGGAGCGCAACAAAGGAGTGGTGTGGGAGAACTTGGGAAGGTTGAAAACAAGTCAAGTAGCTGCATTCTGAATCAGCTGGAGAGGATGAATGGCACTCAGTGGCAAACCCGCTAGAAGCGAGTTGCAGTAGTCAAGGCGGGAGATGACGAGAGGCTTAACGAGTATCTGGGTAAAAGTGTAACCGTATTCTAATTACCATCTATTTAAATTGTAACTGTATCGGAATACAGTTACTCATATTTTGTATTCTAAATAGGTAATGCCGTTACATGTATTCCTTTTCTCCCCAACACTGATTATTGAACCCTTTCACAATGACCATATTACAGATGGCGAAACTGCAATGTGATTTGATTTACAAAATGACTGCATTTGTTCCACTTACCACTTGAATCCAAGGTAAGGTTTTTCTCCTCTTCAGGCCCATCAAAGATGGTACTGTCTTTTATGGCATGCATTAATAGCCTACAGAACTCCCTGGTCGGTCCTCCTTCATCAACAGCACCCTCAGACATTTCCCAGTCATCCACAAACATGACGTCAATCTTCTTCAGTGGATCGAACACAGGGCGTTCCAAAGCCCTCACAGCACATGCCATTATATCATCACGACACACATTTATCAAATTTTGTGTCGGGCAATTTCCCATATCTATTTGAGAGTGTAGATTTCTCAGTAGGACTGACACATCAAGCCTGTTAAAAAGTTGAGAAAAAATGCAAGTGTGGCACACATTACAAAGAAATTCGTTTTGTAGCTGTATGTGTTATTATGTTAAATTCCACTCCAATATACAATGAATTAAGGCTTAAAATATGTGAGTACGCTGGTCATATATTAATGAAATAAATTCATGGCTTACTCTTCTGATGTGGATGGACTTTCCATTGTAGAACTTCCTTCTGCTGCAAGTGTAAGAGCAGGAGGTCCCAATAAGGGCAAACTAACTTGGTTGAAATGATGTGAAGTAGATGAGGACAGACTGTCAGGGTGGGGAGAATTACTCCGAATAGGAGAGGGAGAGGACAGACTGTCAGGGTGGGGAGAATTACTCCGAGTAGGAGAGGGAGAGGACAGACTAAAAGATATGGGAATTGTGATGTGGGCTGTGGAATTAATGCTCTGTTCATATGAAATTTGAGGGACAGAAGGAATATCATGAGAAAAAGCAGATGGTGGAGACATTCTATCATCTGTAATGGCCACAGTAGAAGGCAAATTTGGAGTAAAGGAGGTTAGACTGGACAAATAAAATTGTTCAGAGGTAGTTTTCTCTTGCTCCGTCAACATTTGCTGTTAAAAAAGAAAATTACAACACACTTCATTTTCCGAAAGATATAAATTCAGAGGATATTAAAGAGGAACTGTACATACCAGTACTTCATCACCAGACATCCAAAGCACAAACAGGGTTTGTGGACTGCTGATACCTTGGTCCAAAATAGTACCTGACAAGGTGCTAAGTAATGGATTTGATGACATGGCTGGCTGTAATGAAAATATTTCACTAGCCATCTCATCCGTACCTGCAAAGGCCACCAAATCCTAAAAATAAAAAGAACATGTTAATACCAAAAATATTGTGCTCTTAAGAATAAAAAATGTGATCATATTGTCTCTCTGATTAGGCAAGTTAACTGATTTGTCAGCATGTAAATTTATGTCCCGCTAATCAAGAATTTATTTGACCACTGTCTTTGCTTAATAAATGTATTTATCACTTGGATCATGAAGCTAGTGAGATTTCCAAGTGGTGTTGTGGACAACCTAATTTGAAATTTAAGAGATCAGTAAAAGCATACCTGAAAAGGCTGTGACGATGAAAACCTCCTCTTTTGAATCCTTCCATCTGAGTACTTCAGCTGGATTATGAACCCATCTTCTATCTCAGGCACTGCATTTATGTAATTCCTTCTGTCCGCTATTTTCTAAAATGAGCATTTAATTAGTTGATAAGAAATGCCTGTGAAGAAATTACATTTCTTCTGACAGAATTCAATAGAGAAATTACTACATTTGTGATAATGGAAAAACAATATACCTCTCTGCGTCTTCGCTCCAGCTCAAAAACTTGTCTTCTTCTAATTTCCTATAAATGTTTAAATTCACTTAACTAAAATACACACAAAACTCATAAAAATACAATCAAAACAGAGCCTATATGTTCCTACCCTGGCTCTATCCACTTCAAGGGCGTAGTTGTACTCATCATCCTGCGCTGCTGTCAGAGCTCTCCTGGCCATCAACTCCTAAACGACGTAACAATGATATTTTAGTTTTGTTATAATTATATTCATGTGATAAAAAGAATGGCCCAATAGTCTACCAAAAGATTATATTCTAAAAGAAATCTAAATATAAAATATAAATATAATATGAAAATAATAATCATAAATACACTGTTGTTTGTGGCTGCTGTTGTGGCCTCTGGGTCTGCTTGGACTAGCACCTAAAACAAAGATTAGCACACAATTATGGTAACATTTAATGAGCACTGTTTTTTATCAGACATGATAAGGAATGGGACATCGATTGTAATATTGAATTAGGAAACATTTTAATATCAGTTTAAAGGATTATTCATAGTTTCATGCCCAGATCTCAGTCATGGCATATAAATCTACTGTAACCGTCAATTACCTCATTGCTTACTGACTGCACTTCAATTAAAGATGACTGGGTATCCTGCAAAGAAACAGACAAATTATGTTTTACAATGTAAACAATTGTTTACTCACTAACAAATGTTTACTCACTTGGTCAATGCAGACTGGATGATTATCAAGTGTTGCTGAGTCAACCTGTCAAGAACAGTAAAATATTCAGGGGAAGTCTAAGAACAAATGAATCATATTGGAGTTGTAGTATTAATTTGAGCATCTCCAGAGAGCTGATTTTAAATCATACCTTAACACGGATGTACACTGCTGAACGTGAAAGCTCTGGGCATGCCTTAATGACCGAAGGACACTGAGCACTAATATCAACTCTGTGAATTCTACGTTGTTGATCAACTCTGCATATTTCAAATTCTCTATGGTCAAGTTCAGGAAATGTGTCCCAAACCGTCTGTTGGAAGGCACGTTCTGACATTGCATAGGGCACAACAATCTTTTTAATTCCACTCGTGTCTGTTTTGAAAAAAAAAGCAAACACTAAATCAGTTTTTACAAGCAACGTAAAGTACTTATTTCATATATATACTTCAGACAGTGTTTCATATATATACTTAAGACAAAAATCATGCCTATGTTACTACACTAAAAATATCTTGCCTAATGATCGAGAAAACTTAAAGATGACGTAAACAAATTGTGTTAAGCGTTTTGGAGTTTTAACCCAATTTACTGATTATACACCATACTACTGTTTGAAGTTTTAGGATAATAATGACCCTGTCTGTGAACGTCTCGTTGGTTTTTTGGGAGATCGCATTGTTGCATTATCGATTCGCAGAAAACTCGGATTAGACACTACTTTGTGCTTGAATATGAACGTTACTAGGGAATTCCTCATCGTGGTGCAAACGAACTCACATCTTGGAAAAAGTATCTCCTCTTGTTCCTTATGAAGCAAGGCTAATCTTATAGTACATATTCTTTCAGACCGGCTTCTCGCTGAACGACGTACGGTTCTTCCATCAGCCACTCTCCGAAACGACAGAAGACTTTAAGAACAATTTGGGAACATTTTAGTAGCATTAATACATTCCCTTTCGTGTCTATGATTTGAGAATAAAATATGTGACAGTGTCTGCTTTCCATTTCATAATATATTTCTTACATTCTAATTCACACCTTTATGCTACCTACATCTGCTATTTTATCAATACTTGTAATTAAAACAGTTACTTAAGCCCGATATTATTCATCATTCCAAAAGTCTCACATTTGATTTGCTTCACATCCTACATAAAAAATATTTGATTTAACAACATTAAACAATAAGATGTTTTGTGATCTGCATTATGGTAAAGATAGACCTTGGACAAATATTCCCAAATTTATATCGATATTTACCGGTCTAACAAATTTTCTCCGCCAGACATACGGCTTGATTCATTCCCATCCTCTCTCTGTAGACGGTTTTCAACAATCCTGTTAAATTTGGCTTGTAATATTTATAGCCTTCTAGCAGCCATAGCGTCCTACTTCAGTACGACAACAACGATGTGGCAGTGAAAGTGCGCCAAATAAAAATGACCACCAAAAACTTAAACCAAGGGTTACTATCATTTGCAGTGCCATCTAGTGTGTTTTTTGGACATGGAGAAACTTGAAAA
>JAODJU010004572.1:0-10376 GCA_026776725.1 Gnathonemus echidnorhynchus
CAATAAATATATAAATAAAAAGAAATCGACCAACATGAAGGGCCTATACAGAGTTTATAGAGCCCCTCATGGCAAAGTAAATATTTTTGGGCGGTGGGAAAAAACTGGAGTACCTGAAGGAAACCCCACGACAACATGGGGAGAACATGCAAATTCCACACACATGGAGACATGGAGACTTAAACACTGATCCCAGAGCTGTGAGACAGCAGTGTGCAACCGTGCCCCCCCAACATACCATTTATTTTATTAAACATATTTATTTTTACATTGTTTAGATTTTTATTCTTTACACTACTTTAATGTTCAATATTCAATTTACTTGTTTATATTCTGTTTTCTGTTCATTCTGTTTATATTTTGTTTGTTTAATATTTTATGCATCTTATTTTTTTTCTGTATTTTGTTTTATTTTTTTCTTTTCTTGCACTGACAAGGATACTCTTTTAGTTTCATTTAGTTTAATTTAGTTTCACCTTGTGCAGTGACAATAAAGGCATTCATTCATTCATACATTCATTCGTTCATTTGTAGAATGTGTTTTCTTCTTTTTGCAGACAGCCTTCATCCGAACTTAGAAGTGACTACTTCCCTGCTGTACAGTTTTCCTGAAGATTAACAGAAAGCGGCACGTCTGATGGGGGGGGGGGAGCAGTGAACTGAACTGGCAGGGAGTCTATTAGAAGGGGACACGACAGCCAGAAAATAAAGGACCACAAGGGGCCTAACATGAAGAACAGGAAGGAACAATGAGGCAGAAGCGGGGCGATCCGGAATACGGAGAGCACTGCAGGGACAGGAAACACTGGGAATCAGGGACATATAGGACCAAACAGCAATGAGAGCAACAATGACCGAGCTGGGGAACACACAACTAACAAGGGACTAATAAAAGGGTGATTTTCATATTTGACCAGGACCAATTTGGTGATTACAGCCTGACTAACACCCTCTGCTGGCCAAATGGGGACATGACAGAGAAGGATTGTGACAATGTTTTACAATTAAAATCAATTTGAATACACAACTGTCTGTCCTTGGGTTCTTTTGCTTTGGGTCAGTTCAGCTTCTCATTATATTGTATAAACATGAAAATTTCTGGTCTAGTAACGTTTGGTTTATTGATTTAATCAAAATGTATATTCATTTACTTGAGTTCATTTTATGTGTGGGAAGCACCCATAAAAATATGTAATTTAAAATGTTTCTTTTCATTCAGTTTTTAATAAAATTCTAATTCATATTTTGGAATTGGGTTACCAGCACAATATAAACTGTATGGACAAAAGTACTGGGACACTTGGCCATTACACCTACAGGATCTTTTATAACATCCCATTCTAAACCCATAGACACCAATATGGAGTCTGTTGTTCCTATGTGGGTCCACTTTAAAATAATACCACTTACAGTTGATCGTGGAATATCTAGCAGGGAAGAAATTTCACAAATTGACTTATTGCAAAACTGGCATCCTATGACAGTTCCACTCTTGAATTCACTGAACTCTTCAGAACAACCCATTCCTTCACAAATGTTTGTAAACCTGACTGCATGGCAAAGTGCTTGATTTTATACAGCTGAGGTAAATGGTCTGAATGAATAACCTGACTTCAGTGATTAAGAGGTGTGTCCCCAGACCTTTGTCCATATATTCCATATACACATGCCTCCCTGGGGTGACTCCCTTCTTCCCGACACCCAAACAGAGTCCCTGGGCTGGAAGGCCTGTCCCTGGCAGTGGACATTATACACTTTCTGTTTCTGCTTGGCAGTGGCCACATTCAGATGTTGCCTGGACGTGTATGGTCTGCACACGCTCCCAGTACTTGCACAAGCCGAACACCAGCTCCACTGGAGTCCGGAGCTCATGGCCAAACATAAGGGCGGTGGGGGGTGCAGTTGGTGCTGTCCTGCACTGCAGCACGATATGTCCACAGGCAAAGGAGTTTGTTCATTTCACTTATCCAGCACATGGAGCCTGAAGTCTGTCCCAGGAAGTCTATCACATGAATCATTTAGTGATCAAGAAGAAGAGGATCTTCAGGTCTGGAGACAAGAATGTGGTATGTTTACTGTCTGTTTGTCTTATCATCTGTTTGAATACTATTTACAATGTGAGACGTGCAATGTTAACCACATGAATTTCCCCTGGGGGGATAATACAGTTTACCTTGACTTTGAGAAGGAGGTGGAGCAGGTGAACGTGGAAATGAAGAAGCAGCTCAGCAAGGGGACAAACCACGTGAGGGACAAGCTGGAAACTACTGTAGAAGAGCGTGGAGGAGGTGTGGATCGGGATGAGGACCATCATCGGCTCCTGGCAGGCTGGATACACTATGTTTGATGGGAGCGCAGACGGGGCTGAAGAGCAGAATGTTTTCTGTCTGGCAGCATCACAGCTGGGTACGGCCGTTGTACTACCTGTGACCGCAAAGCTCCGCAGAGCGCTATCTGATCAGTGCAAAGCATCACCGAGACTGAGCTGCCAGCCATGGAGGACCTCTACGGCCAGCATTGAGAGAGGAAGAGGATCCTTTCTATCCCAGTGATACAGGAGCATCCAGACTCAAACCAGTAGGTTTAGAGAGGGTTTTTATGTACAAGCCATCAAGCTACTGAACTGCTGATACTAACATTCACACACACTGATTACAATTACGCACGTCACACACGCCTGATGCTGCTTACACGGTTTATTATCTTTGTTGGTCCGGAAATGCCACGTGGGTGTTGATTGTTAATGTGTAACCATACACAGTTCCAGCAGCCTAATAACAGTTTTATACTGTAATGCCCAGCGGTGGTGGTCAGATGGGCTGGTAGTGGAGACTTGGGGGCGAACTGCTTGAGTCTGGGGCGACTGCGACTTCCAGGGAAACTGTGATTCCACTCAGGCCAAAGTTGTTGTGCCCAAAATCAAGAACAGCCCCCTGGTTGGCAAGGACGTCCGTCCCCACAATGCAGTCATCTGTGAATGAGGGCCAGTCAAAATTCATGGTGCAACAGCACTGCCCCCAGCTGGCCCCAGAGATGTTGATGACCCTGCATTGGGATAACCTCCCCCATCACGGAGCACAGGCAGACGGTGGCAGGCTCCCAGTCCCATCCGTACAGGCTTCTCTATCCCTGGCAGTAACAGCCTGGATGGTGGAGGCTACAGAACCACTGTTGATCAAGGCACAGCAGCGAATTCCAGTGATGGTGCAAGGCAGGAAGCGGCTCCGCAGGTCGCCAACTCGCACGATGGGGTATGTGGGTCAGGCTTGGTTGCGGGTCCGAGGAGAGTCTCCCGCTCGCTTCCGGACCTCTCCAATGCGGACTCCAGGCAGATGCATGCCCAGCGGCAACTTTCCCCGCAGCGCCAAGAGATGAGCTTCCGGCAGCATGGCCTACGGTCCTGGACCGGCCTTGCTGAGACACTGCCGCTATCGTTCTCCAACCCCACTGCGCACACCACAGCGCCCTCCTGGCCTGCCGCTCCCAGAGTCACTTATACCCTCTCAGCTTCTGGTAGTGCCTGCTTCACGCTGTGTGGGGCCTTCAAGTGCACTTGTTGCTGCAGACGGTCTGGGAGGAGAGCGTCGAGAAAGGACTGCAAGGCCAGGGGTCTCGTTTATAAAACTAAAAGTATATGTAAGCACAAAAGCCAAAAATGGCGTGCGTAAGAAAAAATCTGATATATAAAACTGTGCATACGCACATCTTCAAGCAATGTTTTCTTTACAAATCACTCTCTACCTGGAATTGTGCGTACGTGGATCAGCCTCATATTTTGCCCTCTACATGCCCACGTTCAATCATAAATGGTCGATGCAAAACGCTTTATGAATATTGATACATACAAATTAAACCATAAACGGTCATTGCAAAACACCTCATGAAAATTAAAGAATACAGATAAAACCCGAGAAATGTGCAGTTGTCTTGGCAACCGAGAGGAAGTGGAAGAAAAACATTTTTGAAACAGAAATCGAGGTGCTTGTGGGTGAGGTGGAGACTAGAAAAAACATTTTATTTGGTGCTCACTGCAGTGGGGTGACAAACCAAAAACAAATATGCAGTGAGTGGTAACATGTTGCAGATTCTGTTATGCTATTGCAGTTAGTGCAGCAAACAGGACAGTACATGACATTTTAAAAAAAGTCCGATCTGAAGGTGATTGGAAAAAAATGAACTGCTACCCATCGTCAGCCTGTCTGCTACTGGTGGGGGTGAGAGCAAATCCGAGCTGTCTCCTTTGGAAAGACAGACGGCATCAATACTTGGGGTATTTATAAGGCAAAAAAGGAGTTCAAGATAAATTTCTTACAAACATGTGTAAGAGTGATTTAAACAGCAAACATGAAAATGATTATCATTGTCTCATGATCAGACTTCACACCTTGTCCAAATGCTCATGATAATCCAGTCATGTCCACCAGTAATATATTTATATGTTTCAACAGCTGCAGTGCAGACAGCGCTAATGAAATATTAGTGTAGTTTGATTTAAGATTTAAGTCGGCTTATATATTTAACTCTTATCAGCCATAATACAAATAATTAAGGCACACTATCACAAAACCACTTTTTTCTATGATAAAGTAGATGTATATGTTATGTGGGCTATGAGGTGAAATTAAACGTATGAGTTATGACTTATTAGCACAGGACGTTCATACGCTTGGGTCAGAGTTTCTGTACAGATTCGCACATTCTGCCATCAAGTTTGTTTCTGTAGATCGCAATGTTTGTGTGGGAAGCTGTTTAGGCCTCATTCAGGTGCTGGGGAGTTGGGTAGGTCTGCCAGGCCAGGGCGCTGACCTCAGCGGCCAACACCCCAGTCGCTCTGCCCTGCGGTGGTGCCTCACGTCGATATTGTGTGTATAAAAGGGTTAAGGGACCACTTCCAGTCTGGGGCACTTCAAGGATTTTCTTAATAGGCTGGCATAGGCTTGGCACAGGCTCAGCTCAGCCTTCAGCCGGGTCTGGTGTACAACTCTTTTCCGTTAGAGGTCATTCTTTGGGTCTGCAACTTCATATGTCACTCTGGCTGTTCCATCATTATCCATCCTCGTCAGGACCTTAAACTTATTCAGCCCTTGAGCTGGGTCATCAAGAAGGACTAGATCTTCCACTTCATATGGATGAAACAGTCCCTTCTTGTTGTAATATTGTTTTTGGTAGAGTTTAGACACTGCAGGATGCTGGACGGCTGCAGCAGAAGCCTGAGATAAATGAACTGTGAGGTCATTAACCTTGGCTGCTGGGGTGCCTGGAGTGGCAGGTGTCTGAAAAGAATTGCAATTCATAAAATTGTCCATGTGTGAAGAAGAAAGACGTGAAACCTGTGCTCGTTTGGACTCTGGAGTTATATGCTAGTATAAAAGAATGAAAGTCTCCCAGCGCTCTGTCATCTCGGACAAGGCAATCGATATTGGTAGGGTTCATGATGCAAACTAAAACAGCACATTTTGTATCTTGTGACATGGTACGTGCCACATGTGAACCTGGGATTGTGATAGCATCTGGTTCCAAAACACCCAGATAGTTAGCGGTGACACCCTGAAAATCACCAGTTGGCAAAACTCTTGCTTCTGTATCCATTTGGGATCTGGCTAGAATGCAAAAAGAACTGGACTGCTTCTCAGTAGCTTTATACAGAGCAGAGGTGTTGTCCTGTCCAGCTGCACAGCTGTAGATGTCCCACTCTCAGATCGATAACAGCGTGGTGTTTGAGCAGAATGTCCCAGCCAAGAATAAGCAATTAATTAGCATTCCTAACTGCTTGCACATTGTGGATAAAGACTTCCTCCTCTATACGAATGGTGACAGTTATGGTCCCCACAGTATCCAAACATTCTCCTGTCACAGACTTTGCAAGCAGGAATGACTTCTGAAGCTGTTTTGTTGAGGGCTGACACAGACATACGCAGGCTCTGGAAATTTCAGAGGGTAAGTCTATAAAAGTCTGCACTGCTGTATCCTCAGTCAGTTTCATAATAAAAGTCTGGAAACTCCTGTTACAAAATCAAAAACAATCAAACTTCTTGTAGATCTGTGTTGTACAGGAACACGTTTTAGATCCCAAAAATGTAAATATGCAGTATTTGACAAATTGACATAAAAAGCACACATAGCAACCTTTTCAAATTCACTTATATTTGCTTTTCATAGACTCTCCTTGTTGCTATATCACTTTCAGTGCCCCTCCGTATACCATAATCCCCTCCCACTGGCAGAAGGTGGAACAGGCCTCATAGACACACTAAACCCCCACAATACACAGATAAACACACCGAGATGCTTCTTCCACACAAAACAGAGCACATCAGCACTACATGATGCTACAGTCCATGCAGACACCAACTACACACCACTTACTGTACACAACACGCACAATAAAACAGGACATATTACAACCCCACACCACAAAAAGCCAGAATGGACCCAGAGAGAACTCCATGGCAGACACCGCTGTGAACTCAGCCGGCCTCGTGTCGATAAACGAGCGTCAAGCAGCTGGCTTACTCACAAGGATCTGTACAGTAAGACTGAAGGATTCATGTTAGCTATTCAAGACCAGGTCATTAACACCAGAAACCACAGAAACACATATTGAAAGATACAAGCATTACAGACACCACCTGTAGATACTGTCATAATTCACAAGAGATGATACAGCACATCACCTCTGGATGCAAACTACTGGCACAGACAGACTACACACAGACACAAAGGTTGCCACCATCATACATCAAGAACTAGCACTACAATATAAACATACACACACCATATTACAAATACACACTGAGCACAGTTCTGGAGAACACATCACACAAGCTGTATTGCGACAGATCCATTCTAACAGATAGGCCCGTCTACCACAGCAGACCTGACATCACACTAATTTGACAAACAGAACAAAACCACATTATAGACATTATTTTATAAACACATTATATTATAGATAAACTCCATACCAGACACACACAATCTGCAAAAGACACATAAAATAGACAAATACACAGATCTGGCATAGGAAATACATCTCCTCCGAAAAATGGATGAGGTGGTCATTGTCCCCATTGCTCCTTCTGCCACAGGCATCATCCCACATACACAAAAACCTATAAAAATTACATTTATACCCAAACCAAAATATCACACTACAAAAAGCAACAATTATAAACACATGCTGCTCAGTCAGGAAATTCCTTTAACATTTATAAACCTGCCCTGATGTCTTGGCCTTCGACCGGGGATATCCCAGAATTAAAAATAAAAATAACAAAAATGCCATAAACAAATTATACTACAGTGTAAACATGTAGGAAGGATGGGACTTGGGTGTGTATTGCAACTGTTAGCATCGTGGTGGAATTATATGATAGAAATGAATTTATACCTTTTGTTAAAGTGTTTATTTTATATATTAATTGTGCTCCTTTCAGTTACTTCTTGAATGACACCGACTCTCTCTTTCTCGTCTTTATTCACACTGTCTGATACTCCAAATTGAACTTTACACATTCTATATCGAAATTTCCCTGCTAGCCTGTACTCATAGCGGAGCAATTATTTTCACATGTACCACATTAAGTGTTTATATGCAAGTGCACTATGGCCTCAAAACACCACAGACAACTGCACACTCATGCGTGCTCAAGTCTTTCTTTGGTACCGTCTGATATTTGGACTTCATATGGGCTTCACACATTCTACTCTTCAAGTCTAAAATATTTATTGTAAATAAATTTAGTATTTCTTTTAGCAATGCCCACAAGACCACACACCTTTTTTTTTAAAATCACATCTAATATTGCAACTTTACATATTCCAAAACATGTTGGGCACACTTTAAGACAGCATTTTACTAAATTCTTTTGTGACATTTATATTGCATATATCGCGATTATGTGTATATAGTGTTTCCAGATATATGTGTATATAGCATGCAGAAATAATTTGTCTTGTCGCACAAACTCTTACAACTTAATGATATATTTACACATATTGTTATCTTTTGCTTCGCGTGTTCCATTTCAGACATATTATTCAACATATCAGACAAAACAACGATCCTCTTTTGAGTATCAGCGTTTATGATTAAAAGGCAAAATAATATCATATGGGAGTAAGAATACAACACTAGATACACGATACAACAACCAATATAATGCATTACAGGCTGAACCTTTTGCCATTGAAATATAAAGTATTAGCATAGGTACATCTTAGTACTGAAACACTTTTAACACGTACGACACCCGTTCAAAAATGCATGTCACCACCGGTTTTTAAACGCGCATTTTAATGCCAGTGCTCCGTAGGAAAGTGCCATGTCGAGATGTATATATGGGGAAAACCGTGTTCAGAGGGGGAAAACGTATTTTCTCTCGTTTTTTTCCCTAAGCGACCTGCGCCGACGCGGAAGTTGTATATATAATAACATACTGAGAGACAGGGATAAACTGCGAATGTTGATCTAAAAGAAAACGTAGTTCTTTTATAAATCCCATGACTTTTCCAAAACTTTGTGGTACTCTTTATTTTCCATATGTTTTCCAGGTCTGGAAAACGTAATTTCTTAATTCCACGATTTTTTCGTGATTTTCATGACCGATCGAATGCATATTACACTGCATGGCAAATGTTTTATGCACCAGTATACGTTAATTGCGCCACAACGCTATTATGCGTTAAATCGCAATTTGATGTGTGTATTTGTCTTTCTATTGTAAATATTAAATGATGTATAAAGTTTCACCCTGGAGTGCACGTGCTTTTGTTAGCCTGGCCGTATCTGTGCCACTGCTAGTTGACACTGCCGGATAAGATAAGATCAGTGGGCTCTCATTAAAAAGCAGAACTTCTGCTTTAATAGACCTGATGCTTCCTTTGTTTAAAATGACCCACAAACTTGCAACTTAAGTGTTTCAAGTTTTCATTGTCACATGTTCTGAGAAACCATAATATTCTTGTGAATTCTACACAGAAGTGCCGAAGCAGAATTGACAATAATGTGCAATACTATACAATACTACTCAGCAATTTCCTTGGGGAATAATAAAAGTTCTCTCATTCTGAATACAACACGAACAGATGCAGGTCATTGGTTATTCAGGTCACAATTTAAATCCATAATTTAATGTGTTTAT
This sequence comes from Gnathonemus echidnorhynchus, assembly GCA_026776725.1. Taxonomy (NCBI): domain Eukaryota; kingdom Metazoa; phylum Chordata; class Actinopteri; order Osteoglossiformes; family Mormyridae; genus Gnathonemus; species Gnathonemus echidnorhynchus. The sequence goes on from JAODJU010004572.1 coordinate 9,144, forward strand.
TTGTGTACTTATGTTATAAATAGTAAGTGTTGCAAATATATAATGTTTCACCCTGGAGTTCATGTATTTTCATTGGTATGAGTGCAGATTGCCAACTTCTCTGTTCATGCCTCTGCTAGTTGAAAACTGCAGGAAAAGGTAAAGGTCGATGGGCTATGATTAACAAGCAGAACATCTGTTTAAAAATGCTGCCATTTCTTTTATTTAAAATCATCCACAAACTCACCACTTGGGTGTTTAAAGTTTCAGTAATTCTTTGCCCCATGTTCCAAGAAACACATTGTGCCCCTAGATCTGTGGACAGAGCTTCAGGCCACACACACACCACACATCCCTGACCTGCTTAATAAGCTTCTGTAACCCCAAGGGACAGCTGGTGTGTTGGCTGATCGTCCAGCAGGGGTAAATCTTCGAGGTCCAGCACCAGCCAGATAGGCTCCATGAGAATGCAGATGCTCTCTTGTCGCCCCTGTGAGATGGGGACTGCAGCCATGGGCTGCTGCCAGAAGTGGGTTGCAGAGGTGAGCAGTACTGCAGTACTATGGCAGTGAAGGACTGGAGGCCATCAGTCTCCAGCAGCTGCAGGTGGAGCAGGCAAGCGACCCGATCCCTGAGTTAGGGACTGGTTACAGGCGGGGAGGCAGCAGGAGTGAAGGGAGGTTGATATGTCTATATTCTGCCCTAAGGCCAAGGCCATCTACTCTCAGTGGGGGGGTCTTTGAGGAGCAAAACAGGCTGCTGTATTAGCACTGGTAGTTTCCAGATGGCGACAGGCCTTTGGTTTAGCTGCTGGTACACTGTATTAGCACTGGTAGTTTCCAGATGGCGACAGGCCTTTGGTTTAGCTGCTGCTACACTGGAGCCTCCGCACAGCGGTCCTGAGGCCCACGTACAGTGTGACGGGGTCTAGGCACTTTGGAGAGGCTTTGCTGCTTTTATTGGTCCAGCTGAAGTCAGGACACGGAACTGTTTAAGCACCACTGTAAAGCGTGCACTACTCAGAAGGTCCCAAGCCATCAGTCTCATGTACGGCTTCAGCTACATCAGGTCGACAGTCACTGGAGGGGTCCAGGGGAGATCATGAAGCACCTCGACAGTCACTGGAGGAGTCCAAGGGAGATCACGAAGCACCTCGACAGTCACTGGAGGGGTCCAGGGGAGATCACGAAGCACCTCGACAGTCACTGGAGGGGTCCAGGGGAGATCACGAAGCACCTCGACAGTCACTGGAGG